>BSBK01011584.1:0-170000 GCA_027943335.1 Chamaecyparis obtusa | reverse complement strand
CAAAGAGAAGCTGCGGATTGCAAGAATTTGATAAATTTGGTTTATCTCATTTTCTTTCTCTACCATTTCTATGTGATAAGGTGTAGTAGCACCCCTAGGGAGTCCCCATGACCCCGTTTGACACATTTGAATGCTCAAGTGTGTCCAAAGGGGTTAGGACTCTTTTAGACACACTTGAGCATTCAAATGCATCAAAAGGGGGTCATGGGGACTCCCTAGGGGTCCTAACACATGATAAGGCATTATAGGACCCCTAGGGAGTCTCCATAACACCTTTTAACACATTTGAAGGCTCAAGTGTGTCTGAAGGGGTCCTAAGACCCCTTAAGACACACTTGAGCATTCAAATGTGTCTGAAGGGGTCCTAAGACCCCTTAAGACACACTTGAGCATTCAAATGTGTCAAAAGGGGTCATGGAGACTCCCTAGGGGTCCTAACATGTGATAAGGCATACTAGGACCCATAGGGAGTCCCCATGACCCTTTTTGACACATTGGAATGCTCAAGTGTGTCTGAAGGGGTCCTATCACCCCCTTAAGACACACTTGAGTGTTCAAATGTGTCAAAAGGGGTCATGAGGACTCCATAGGGGTCCTAGTACACCTTATCACATGTTAGGACCCACAGGGAGTCCCCATGACTCCTTTTGACACATTTGAACACTCAAGTGTGTTTGAAGGGGTCATAAGACTCCTTAGGACATAGTTGAGCATTCAAATGTGTCGAAAGGGGTCATGGGGACTCCCTAGGTGTCCTAAGACATGATAAGGTGTACTGGGACCCCTAGAGAGTCCCCATGACCCATTTTGAAACATTTGAATGCTCAAGTATGTTCCAAGGGGTCCTAGGGACCCCTTAAGACACACTTGAGTGTTACAATGTGTCAAAAAGGGGTCATGGGGACCCCCTAGGGGTCCTAACATGTGATAAGGCATACTAGGTCCCCTAGGGAGTCCCCATGACCCCATTTGACACATTTGAATGCTCAAGTGTGTCTAAAGGGTTCCTAAGATCCCTTTAGACACACTTGAGCATTCAAATGTGTCAAAAGGGGTCATCGGGACTCCCTAGGGGTCCTAATGTGTGATAGGGCATACTAGGACCCCTAGGGAGTGCCCATGACCCTTTTTGGCACATTTGAATGCTCAAGTGTGTCTTAAAGTGTCCTAGGTCCCCTTAAGACACACATGAGCATTACAATGTGTCAAAAGGGGTCATGGGGACTCCCTAGGGGTCCTAACACATGATAAGGAGTATAAGGACCCCTAGGGAGTCCCCATGACCCCTTTTGACACATTTGAATGCTCAAGTGTGTTTGACGGGGTCCTAAGAACCCTTAAGACACACTTGAGCATTCAAATGTGTCAAAAGGGGTCATGGGGACTCCTTAGGGGTCCTAACATGTGATAAGGTGTAGTAGGACCCCTGGGTAGTCCCTATGACCCCTTTTAATACATTTGAACACTCAAGTGTGTCCGAAGGGGTCCTAAGACCCCTTAAGACACACTTGAGCATTCTAATGTGTCAAAAGTGGTCTTAAGACACCTTAAGAGATTCTTGAGTATTTGAATGTGTCAAAAGGGGTTATGGGGACTTCCTAGGGGTTGTAGCATGTGATAAGGTGTACTACACATGATAAGGCATACTAGGACCCATAGGGAGTCCCCATGACCCCTTTTGACACATTTGAATGCTCAAGTGTGTCTGAAGGGGTCCTAAGACCCCTTCAGACACACTTGAGCATTCAAATGTGTCAAAAGGGGTCATAAGGAATCCCTAGGGGTCCTAACGTGTGTTAAGACATACTAAGATCCCTAGGCAATCCTAATGACCCTTTTTGACACATTTGAATGCTGAAGTCTATACGAAAGTGTCCTAGGACCCCTTAAGACAGTCTTGAGCATTTCAATGTGTCAAAAGTGGTCATGGGGACTCCCTAGGGGTCCTAATGTGTAATAATGCATACTACGACCCCTAGGGAGTCCCCATGACCCCCTTTTGACACATTTGTACACTCAAGTGTCTCTGATGGGGTCCTAAGATACCTTAAGACATAGTTGAGCATTCAAATGTGTCAAAAGGGGTCATGGGGACTCCCTAGAGGTCCTAACACATGATAAGGTGTAGTAGGATCCCAAGGGATTCTCTATGACCCCTTTGGACACAATTTTACACTCTAGTGTGTCTGAATGGGTTCTAAGACCCCATAAGACACACTAGAGCATTCAAATGTGTCAAAAGGGGTTGTGGGGACTCCCTAGTGGGTCCTAACATGTAATAAGGCATAGTAGGACCCCTAGGCAATCAATATGACCCCTTTTGAGACATTTGAAAGCTCAAGTGTGTTCAAAGGGGTCCTAAGACCACTTAAGACATACTTGAGTGTTTGAATGTGTCAAAAGGGGTCATAAGAACACTTAAGACATACTTGAGTTCTCGAATGTGTTAAAAGGGGTCATGGGGACTTCCTCTAGGTCCCAACATGTGATAAGGCATAATAGGACCCCTAGGGGGTCCCCATGACCACTTTTGACACATTTGTATGCTCAAGTGTGTCCGATGGGGGTCCTAAGACCCCTTAAGACACACTCAAGAATTCAAATGTGTCAAAAGGGCTCATGGGGACTCCCTAGGGGTCCTAACACATGATAAGGTGAACTAGGACCCATAGGGAGTCCCCATGACCCCTTTTGACACATTTGAATGCTCAAGTGTGTCCAAAGGGGTCCTAAGACCCCTTACGATACACTTGAGCATTCAAATGTGTCAAAAGGTGTCATGGGGACTCCCTAGGGGTCCTAATGCATGATAAGGCATATTAGGACCCCCTAGGGAGTCCCCATGATCCTTTTTGACACATTAGAATGCTCAAGTGTGTCCGAAGGGGTTCCTAAGACCCCTTAAGACACATTTGAGCATTCCAGTGTGTCAAAAGGGGTTATGGGGACTCCCTAGGGGTCCTAACACATGATAAGGCATACTAGGACTCTTAGGGAATCCCCATGATCACTTTTGACACATAGGAATGATCAAGTGTGTCTAGAGGGGTACTAGGACCCCTTGAGAGACACTTGAGTTTTTTGATGTGTCAAAATGGGTCATGGGGAGGAGCCCTTCAAACACACTTGAGCATTCAAATGTGTTGAAAGGGGTCATGGGGACTCCCTAGGGGTCCTAATGCATGATAAGGCATACTAGAATCCCAATGACCCCTTTTGACACATTTGAATGCTCAATTTTGTCCGAAGGGGACCTAAGATCTCATAAGACAAACTTGAGCATTCAAATATGTGAAACAGGGTCATGTGGACTCCTTAGGGGTTCTAATGTGTGATAAGGCATAGTAGGACCCCTAGGGATTCCCTATGACCCCTTTTGACACATTTTTATGCTCAAGTGTGTCCGAAGGGGTCCTAAGACCCCTTAAGACACACTTGAGCATTCCAATGTGTCAAAAGGGGTCCTAAGACACCTTACGAGATACTTGAGCATTCAAATGTGTCAAAAGGGGTCATGGGGAATTCTTAGGGGTCCTAACATGTGATAATGCATACTAGGACCCCTAGGGAATCCCAATGATCACTTTTGACACATTTAAATGCTCAAGTGTGTTCGAAGGGGTTCTAAGACCCCTTAAGATAGACTTGAGCATTCAAATGTCTCAAAAGGGGTCATGGGGACTTCCTAGGTGTTCTAACACATGATAAGGTGTTCTCGGACCCCTAGGGAGTCACCATGACCCATTTTGACATATTTGAACACTCAAGTTTGTTCGAAGGGGTCCTATGAGCCCTTAAGACACACTTAAGCATTCCAATGTGTGAAAAGAGGTCATGGGGACTCACTAGGGGTCCTAACATGTAACAAGGCATAGTAGGACCCCTACAGAGTCCCCATGACCCCTTTTGACACATTGGAATGCCTAAGTGTGTCTTAAGGGGTCCTAGGAGCCCTTAAGACACACTTAGGCATTCCAATGTGTCAAAAGGGGTCATGGGGACTCCCTAGGGGTCCTAACATGTGATAAGTTGTACTAGGACCCCTAGGGAGTCCCAATGATCCCTTTTGACACATTTGAATGCTCAAGTGTGTTTGAAGGGGTCCTAAGACCCCTTAAGACACACTTGAGCATTCAAATATGTCAAAAGGGGTCATGGGGGAATCCCTAGGGGTCCTAGCGTGTGATGAGGCATAGTAGGACCCCTAAGTAGTCCCTATGACACCTTTTGACACATTTGAATGCTCACGTATGTCTGAATGCATTTGAATGTTTCAAAAGGGGTCATGGGGACTTCCTAGGGGTTATAATGCATGATAAGGCATACTACAACCCCTAGGGAGTCCCCATGACCCCTTTTGACACATTTGAATGCTCAAGTGTGTCTTAGGGTGTCTTAAGACACCTTAAGACACACTTGAGCATTCAAATGTGTCAAAAGGAGTCATGGGGACTCCCAAGGCATCCTAACACATGATAAGGCATACTAGGACCTGTAGGGAGTCCCAATGACCCCTTTTGACACATTTGAATGCTCAAGTGTGTCTGAAGGCATCATAAAACCACCTAAGAAACTCTTGAGCATTCTAATGTGTCAAAAGGGGTCATGGGGAGTCCCTAGGGGTCCTAACATATGATAAGGCATAATAAGATACCTAGGGAGTCCCCATGACCCCTTTTGACACAATTGAATGCTCAAGTATGTCCAAAGGGGTCCTAAGACCCCCTATGACACACTTGAGCATTCAAATGTGTCAAAAGAGGTCATAGGGAATCCCTAGGTAGTCAGTATGACCCCTTTTGACAGATTTGAATGCTCAAGTGTGTCTAAAGGTGTCCTACTACCCCTTAAGACACACTTGAGCATTGCAATATGTCAAAAGGGGTCGTGGGGACTTCCTAGGGTTCCTAACAGATGATAAGGTGTACTAGGACCCCTAGGGATTCCCTATGACCCATTTTGGCACATTTGAAAACTCAAATGTGTCTAAAGAGGTCCTAAGACCCTTTAAGACACACTTGAGCATTCAAATATATCAAAAGGAGTGATGGGGACTCCAGAGGTGTCCTAACACATGATAAGGCCTACTAGGACCCCTAGGGAGTCCCCATGACCCCTTTTTGACACATTTGAATACTCAATTGTGTCCAAAGGGGTCCTAGGATCCCATAAGACACACTTGAGTGTTCCAATTTGTCAAAAGGGGTCATGGGGACTCCCTAGGGTTCCTAACATGAGATAAGGTGTTCTACGACCCCTATGGATTCCCCATGACTGCTTTTGACACATTTACAATGCTCAAGTGTGTCCAAAGGTGTCCTAGGACCCCTTAAGACACACTTGAGTGTTCCAATATGTCAAAAGGTGTCATGGGGACTCCCTAGGGGTCCTAATACATGATAAGGCTGTACTAAGACCCCTAGGGAGTGCCCATGACCCCTTTTGACACATTTGAATGCTCAAGTGTGTCAGAAGGGGTTCTAAGACCCCTTAAGACACACTTCAGCATTCAAATGTGTCAAAAGGGGTCTTGGGGATGCCTTAGGGGTCTTAACACATGATAAGGTGGACTAGGACCCCTATGGAGTCCCTATGACACCTTTTGACATATTTGAATGCTCAAGTCAGTTCAAAATGGTCCTAAGACCCCTTAAGACACACTTGAGTGATCCAATGTTTCAAAAGGGGTCCTATGACCCCTTAAGACATACTTGAGCATTGAAATTTGTCAAAAGGGGTCATGGGGACTTCCTAGTGGTCCAAACATGTGACAAGGTGTACTAGGACCCTAGGGAGTCCCCATGACCTCTTTTGACACATTTGAATGCTCAAGTGTGTCCATAGGGTTTCTAAGACCCCTTAAGAGACACTTGAGAATTCAAATGTGTCAAAAGGGGTTATGGAGACTCCCCTAAGTTTGCTAATGCATGATCAAGCATACTAGGACCCCTAAGGAGTTCCCATGACCCCTTTTGACACATTTGAATGCTCAAGTGTGTCCGAAGGGGTCCTAAGACCCATTAAGACACACTTGAGCATTCAAATGTGTCAAAATGGGTCATGGGGACTCCCTAGGGGGTACTAATGCATGATAAGGGTGTAGTAAGACCCCTAGGGAGTCCCTATAAGACCTTTTGACACATTTGAAAACTCAAGTGTGTCTAAAGGGGTCCTAAGACCTCTTAAGACACACTTGAGCATTAAAATGTTTCAAAAGGGGTCTTAAGACCCCTTAAGACATACTTGAGCATTTGTATGTATCAAAAGGTGTCATGGGGACTTCCTAGGGGTCCTAACACATGATAAGGCATAATTGGACCCCTAGGGAGTCCCCATGAGTCCTCTTGACACATTTGAATGCTCAAGTGTGTTCGTAGGTGTTCTAAGACCCCTTAAGACACACTTGAGCATTCAAATGTGCCAAAATGGGGTTATGGGCACTCCCTAGGTTTCCTAGCACATGATAAGGTGTGCTAGGACTCCTAAGGAGTCCCCATGACCCCTTTTGACACATTTCAATGCTGAAGTGTGTCTATAGTAGTCCTAGGGACCCCTTAAGACACACTTGAGAATTCCAATGTGTCAAAAGGGGTCATGGGGACTCCGTAGGGGTCCTAATGCTTGATAACGCATACTAGGATCCCTAGGGAGTCTCCATGACCCCTTTTGACACATTTGAATGCTCATGTGTGTCTTAAGGGGTCTTAGCATTCAAATGTGTCAAAAGGGGTCATGGGGACTCCCTAGGTGTCCTAATCCATGATAAGGCATAGAAGGACCCCTACGGAGTACCCATGAGCCCTTTTGACATATTTGAATGCTCAATTGTGTCTGAAGGGGTCCTTAAACCCCTTAAGATACACTTGAGCATTCCAATGTGTCAAAAGGAGTCATGAGGACTCCCTAGGGGTCCTAATGCATGATAAGGCATACTAGGATACATAGGTAGTCTCCATGACCCCGTTTGACACATTTGAATGTGCAAGTGTGTCTAAAGGGGTCCTAAGACCCCTTAAGACACACTTGAGCATTAAAATGTATCAAAAGGGGTCATGGGGACTCCCTAGGTGTCCTAATGCATGATAAGGGTGTAGTAGGACCACTACGGAGTCCCTATGACCCCTTTTAACACATTTGAATAGTCAAGTGTTTCCAAGGGGGTCCTAAGACCCCTTAAGACACACTTGAGCATTCAAATGTGTTAAAAGGGGTCATGGGGACTCCATAGGTGACCTAACATGTGATAAGACATACTCAGACCCCTAGGGATTCCCCATGATCCCTTTTGACACATTTGAATGCTCAAGTGTGTCCGAAGGAGTCCTAGGACCTCTTAAGACACATTTGAGCATTCTAATGTGTTAAAAGGGGTCATGGGGACTCCCTAGGGTTCCTAACACATGATAAGGTGTAATAGGACCCCTAGGGAGTAACCATGAATCCTTTTGACACATTGGAATATGCAAGTGTGTCCAAAGGGGTCCTAGGACCCCTTCAAAAACACTTGCACATTCCAATGTGTCAAAAGTGGTCATGGGGGACTCCCTAGGGTCCCTAATGCATGATAAGGCGTACTAGGACCCCTAGGGAGTCCACATGACCCTTTTTAAAAAAATTCAATACTCAAGTGTGTTAGAAGGGGTCCTAAGAACCCTTAAGACACACTTGAGAATTCAAATATGTCAAAAGGGGTCATGGGGACTCGCTAGGGGTCCTAACGCATGATAAGGCATAGTAGGACCCCTAAGGAGTCCCTATGACACCTTTTGACACATTTGAATGCTCAAGTGTGTCTGAAGGGGTCCTAAGACCCCTTAAGACACACTTGAGTGTTACAATGTTTCAAAAAGGGTCCTAAGACCCTTAAAGACATACTCAAGTGTTCAAATGTGTCAAAAGGGGTCATGGGGACTTCCTAGGGGTCCTAACATGTGATAATGTGTATTAGGACCCATAGGGGAGTCCCCATGATTGCTTTTGACACATTTTAAGGCTCAAGTGTGTTTGTAGGGGTTCTATGACCCCGTAAGAAAAACTTGAGCATTCAAATGTGTCAAAAGGGGTTTATGGGGGTTATGGGGACTCCCTAGGTTTCCTAACATATGATAAGGCATAGTAGGACCCCTAGGCAGGTCCCCATGAACTCCTAGGGGTCCTAACACTTGATAAGGTGTACTAGGACCCCCTAGGGTGTCCCCATGACCCCTTTCGAAACATTTGAATGCTCAAGTGTGTGTTAAGGGGTCCTAAGACCCCTTAAGACACACTTGAGCATTCAAATGTGTCAAAAGGGGTCATGGGGACTCCCTAGGGGTCCTAATGCATGATAAGGCATAGTAGGACCCCTACAAAGTCCCCATGACCCCTCTTGACACATTTAAATGCTCAATTGTGTCCAAAGGGGTCCTAAGACCCCTTAAGACACACTTGAGCATTCTAATGTGTCAAAAGGGGTCCTAAGATCCCTTAAGACACACTTGAGCATTCGAATGTGTCAAAAGGGGTCATGCGGACTTCCTAGGGGTCCTAACACTTGATAAGGTGTACTACAACCCCTAGGGAGTGCCCATGACCCCTTTTGACACATTTTAATGCTCAAGTGTGTCCAAAGGGTTCCTAGGACAACTTAAGACACTTGAGCATTCAAATGTGTCAAAAGGGGTCATGGAGACTCCCTAGGGGTCCTAACGCATGATAAGGAATAATAGGACCCTTATGGAGTCCCCATGACCCCTTTTGACATAGTGGAATGCTCAACTATGTCCAAAGGGGTCCTAGGACCCCTTAAGAAACACTTGAGCATTTACAATGTGTTAAAAGGGGTCATGGGGACTCCTTAGGGGTCCTAACACATGATAAGGAATAATATGACCCCTAGGGAGTCCCCATGACCCTTTTTGAGACATTTGTTTAGTCAATTGTGTTTGAGGGGGTCCTAAGACACATTAAGACACACTTGAGCATTCAAATGTGTCAAAAGTTTTCATGGGGACTCCGTAGGAGTCCTAACATGTGATAAGGCATAATAAGGACCTGTAGGGGAGTCCCTATGACCCCCCTTTAGACACATTTGAATGCTCAAGTGTGTCCGAAGGGGTCCTAAGACCCCTTAAGACACACTTGAGCATTCCACTATGTCAAAAGGGGTCCTAAGATACCTTAAGACATACTTGAGCATTTGAATGTGTCAAAAGGGGTGATGGGGACTTCCTAGGGGTCCTAACGGGTGATAAGTAGTCAAAAGGGGTCATGGGGACTCCCTAAGGGTCCTAGGATGCCTTATCACCCAATAGGATCTCTAGGGAGTCCCATGACCCCTTTTGACACATTTGAATGCTCAAGTGTGTCTGAAGGGGTCCTAGGACCCCTTAAGACACACTTGAGCATTCAAATGTGTCAAAAGGGGTCATGGGGAGTCCCTAAGGGTCCCAGTATGACTTATCATGTGTTAGGACCCTAGGAAGTCCCCATGACCCCTTTAGACACATTCAAATGCTGAAACATGTCTTTAGGGGTCTTAGGACCCCTTTTGACACATTTGAATGCTCGAGTGTGTTCGAATGGGTCCTAGGACCCATTAAGACAAAACTTGAGCATTGAAATGTGTCGAAAGGGGTCATGGGGACTCCTTGGGAGTCCTAACGTGTGATAAGGCATACTAGGACCACTAGGGAGTCCACATGACCCTTTTTGACACATTTGAATGCTCAAGTGTGTTCGAAGGGGTTGTAAGACCCATTAGGACACACTTGAGCATTCAAATGTGTCAAAAGTGGTCATAGGGACTCGCTAGGGGTCCTACTACTCCTTATCATGTGTCAGGACCCTTAGGGAGTTCCCCATGACCCCCTTTTGACACATTTGAATGCTCATGTGTGTCTTAAGGGGTCTTAGGACCCCTTCAAACACACTTGACTATTCAAATGTGTCAAAAGGGGTCATGGGGACTCCTTAGGGGTCCTAGTATGCCTCATCATGCATTAGGACCCCTAGGGAGTCCCCATGACCCCTTTTGACACATTGGAATGCTCAAGTGTGATTGAAGGGGTCCTAGGACCCCTTCAATCACACTTGAGCATTAAAATGTGTCAAAAGGGGTCCTAAGACCCCTTAAGACATGCTTGAGTACTTGAATGTGTCAAAAGGGTTCATGGGGACTTCGTAGGGGTCCTAACATGTGATAAGTCATACTAGGACCCCTAGGGAGTCCCCCATGACCACCTTTTGACACATTGGAACACTCAAGTGTGTCTGAAGAGGTCCTAGGACCCCTTAAGACACACTTGAGTGTTCCAATGTGTCAAAAGGCGGTCATGGGGACTCCCTAGGTGTCCTAACATGTGATAAGGTGTACTAGGACACCTAGGGAATCCCCATGACCCCTTTTGACACATTTGAATGCTCAAGTGTGTCCAAAGGGGTCCTAGGACACCTTAAGACACACTTGAACATTCCAATGTGTCAAAAGGGGTCACGAGGACTCTGTAGGGGTCCTAATGCATATAACTGGTTCTCCCCACACTGGTTCTAAATTGAATCACTTGCTACAGTATCTATTCCATCAACCTTGGTGGAACTTCGGGTATCAGAAGAGAAGGCTCCTTTTACCCAACTGAAAGCCTTAACTTTATGCTCCTCTATCCTCATAATTTCTAATAAGATGATCTTGACAGTGATTTGTGTCAACAATTTTCTCATGTCAATGGGGACTTACTTGGGGTCAACTACATCCTACCTAATGGTAGTGACATCTTTATCTTCTTCATGTTTAATCACATTGGGGCTATCTTTGCTCTAACCCTTTTCTTTCTCTTGCAAAGGAGAAATAGTACTCACAAGAGGTTTAGCTTTTACCTTGTAAGCCACAATTGGCTTTGTGAAGTTGGCATTCTTCTTCAACTTGGTCTTGTCAGCAATCTTAGTAACCTTTTGCTTATTTTGGGATTTTTTTCATCCCTTTCTATTTTCTTGATTAAAATTCTAGTAGGCCTGCCACTTGGACAACCTACCACCCTATTTCTCAAATTATAGTTGCTTTTAACTTGAGACACCATGTCTACTATGATTTGTGCAATTTCCTCATCAGAAGGTCTTCTCAACATTACTGACTCATCACTTCTCAAAGTATTGCATTGAACTACATCAAGGTGATTATCTTCTTCATCAGAAAACACTTGCTGATGGTAAACCTCATTTCTAATTTGGGAACTACTAGCATCTTTGTTTTTATCTTCATCTATAGAATCTAACTCATCATATATGTCTGAAGAAGTCATACCACACCCTTGATCATCATCTACAGAAACACTTTGAGCAATAGGACAGTAATAGGGATCATGAGGTGATTGGAAAACAATACACCATGGAACATCATCATTCATATTCACTGTATTTCTGTGCAAAGTGTCAGAGGTCTTGTCATTTGGTTTATCCTTTCTTTCAGGAAGCACAGGCTTCCCGTCCTTCCACTGAGTATTATAGGGATAGTTCTACATTCTTGGCAAGTTATTAAAGTTATTGAAAGATGGCCTATCATTTCCTTGCACTCTAATATTTCTTACTTCACCAGGCTTTAAATCCTTTATTGCTTTCAAGATTTGTTTCAAACTATCATCATCTTTTGGCTTTGCATTAGGTTTCCCTAGCTCTCTTCTGTTTGAGACTGATGGCTGACAATCTTCTCTCCTTCCCAATTTCCCTGATATCCTCCTATTGCTTTCTATATTAATAGCTAATTTATAAGCCTTTGCAAGATTCCTAGGATTCTTATCCCTCAAAAGATATCCCATCTTTGAATCAAAAGCATTCAAGTATGTGACAAGACACACCCTGTCATCCAATCTGATAACTTGTAATAACTTATGCATAGCTTTCTAAAATCTAACATTGAATTCAACAACACCCTCATTTGAATTTTTCTTGATGTTGGTAAACTCATTAAGCATGAAACCTTCATTGGTTGTATCACCATACTGTTCCTTGAAAGATTGCCTAAACTGATTCCATGAACATATGCTAGCATGAGGTAAATTTCTAAACCAATCTCTAGCATCTTCAGTTAGAGACTAAAAAAAAAGCTTCATGATCACATCATCAGGCTCAATATTTTAGTCATCTATCACATCAATGAAACTTTTCAAATTATCTTCACAAGTAACTACATTGCTTCCAGTGAATTTTGGGAGCTTCTTCCTAATTTCATCAAGGATGGGATTTGGATAACCAGGAATTCCAATAAAAACCAATTGCTTATGCCTATCATGAATGGGACCTACTTGAGATGGGCCACCACCTAAAGATGCAGATGTTTGAGTATTAGAAATATTAGGAGTCTTAGGAATACCTGAAGTTGTAGCAGTATTCAACACATTTGCTCCTTGTGCTTGAGAAGTGGAAAGGGTATTGGCATGTCTGGAAGATTTCCTAAGGAAGTCAATCTTTCTCTTCATTTTAGCAGCAGTGGCTTCAAGCTCTTCCTTTTCTAACTCCTTTTCCAACAATTCTTGTTTTCTTTTTGCTTCTTCCAAGTCAGCCTCTAATCTTGCTGCCTGACCCATAGACTTTTTTGCATGATTTATTTCATTTATTGAAACTCCTACAGCCTTTTGTTTACCTTTGTCCCTAGGATCTCTTGTCTCATAGGTCTTATGGAAAATAGGCTGATCTTCTACTTGTTTTGTCACATGATCCTGATTCATGGCCTCAAGGTCCAACAATTGTCTCTTCAATTGCTCAGCTCTAATCATAGCATGTTTGATCTTTTCCTCTTTTTACTTGTCTCTTTTCTATCTCAAGTGGATCTGTTCTTGGACTCTCCTCTCCAACTCATAGACCTCTTCAAAAATTTCTTCTGACTCAGGGAGAGTAGTCTCAGACTCAACATCTCCTACTTGAACCTTGTCTTCATATTGGTTTAGATGCAAATCAATAGCCTCCTCATATTCAGAGGTATTTCCTTCTTGATTCATGTGAATAGACTGGATTTGTTCCTCTTGCCTAGTATCTTCTCTATGTTTCTGAGCTTGAAACATATTTCTATTTCTTCTTCCTCTCTTTGTTTGACTAGGCCTAGAAGTACTTGGAATACCTTCTCTCGATCTATCCTCAGGAAGCTTATTTCTCTGAGACCTAGTACCTCTCTAACTCATCTTGTGAATGATTTTCTAACCAATACTGCTGCAGAGATTGTTAGAGTTACCACCCAAAATTTGGGAATCCTTCTTTAAAATATAGGCACCAATGGTAACCAGCTAGTTTGTGTAGGGTAGGAGCCCTGGCTCAACTAAACCCTACAACTTAGCAAAATATTCCTTACAACTCCCTAGTGGAGTCACCAGTCTGTTAGGGATTTTTCTTGCGGGTCAAACTTGGCAAGGACATTTGCTTGATTCTCAATAAAAAGGTTTCCAAGTTTGCAAGAAAATCCTCATTGATGAGGATTGGATAAGATCCTCCTTCTACTTTGAGCTCCACAGGACTCAGGTGGGTATTGCCTACAAATAGGTTACTATCTTTCAAGTAAACTATGAAATGGTGGATTAGGTCTTCATTGTCATGCTACTGAGTTTCACAGGGGTACTTTTATGGAAGATAATCCTAAAGATAGCTGAGAACAACCTATTGCAAGATATGACTAATGAAACTCCAAGGATGATAACATGAACAATGACATAAGGGTGATGAGTCCTTCTTTTTATGAGTAAAACTCAAGGAAGGCTAACCTTTGATTCACTCTTCAAGGAATTAGCAACTATAGACTGTAAAACATCAGGGACAATCCTATTTTTTTTTAGGTACATGAACATGAAATGAAATGGTATGGGTAGAGATGAATTTGTGTTTGATGACTGAAAGGTGTTTGAATGATAGAGATCAGATCAGTGTCTAATCCTTTGGGCAAAGAGTCTAACATAAATCAATAGAGGAATTTCTAGGAAATATAGTGATATGCCTTACAAACCACATATAATTTGAATAGAATGCCTTACAAACTATCATCTCAATCTAGGTTTACTACCATCAAGATCTTTCACAGATGTATTCATTCTCTGAAATTGCACGTAAGGATTTAATTCTTTCCTTGAAAGAAACTCAAGCAACAATTAGATAGCTACATTACAACTAGTATGTTCCAAATGCCTTACAAATAGAGACATACAAGACTAAACACAAAGAAAAGAGATAGTAACAGAACCAAGGTATAAATTGTATTATATTTCATGGAAGTGTATCAATACATACAAGTAGACACTTTACTCAAAATCATAGGATCAACAATCTACTCTGCAAAGCTTGTATTATCAACATTCAACCATCAAGAATATGGAACTAGAGAATAGAATCCCTTGGATTGCCAAAGACTAGAACCAGGAACCAAAAGGATTGGAAAACCAAAAAGCTAGGAGACCCAAAAAGTTTCGGAACCAATACAAAATCAGGACTTTAACTACTTATACCACTACCTATCTTGGGATCCCAAACAGGTTAGGATGCAACAAGCTTCAGATAGCTAGGGCCAGGATTTCACCCACTAAATCAACCAATATTAATCAGTAATAAATTCCATGGGAGAAAACTAAGCAACCTAGACAAACAGACCCAAAATTGATCTTCATCAATGAAAATCCTCTGATTTGTACCAAAGATCACGCAAACACCATGCCTTTTTAGTCTATTTGTACACCTGTAACATTCCTTAAGATTTACCTATGTCCATTTCATGATGGTACAGGCATCTGCAAACAATCATCAAACCCTCTGGACCAACCTGCAGTAGTCGGCATAACAACTTCAACAAATCCTACCGTAAAAACCATAAATTCTGGTCCTTTCTGTAGTTGAGAAACCCTTAGAAATTTGAATTTGAATAAAAATGGTCACATTCATGGTGCTTGCAGAAAATCAGTGGTCGATATTTAAATCTGAGCTATCTTTATATCATGACCATCAGATCTCTTTATTTCCTGGGCTTTATGTCCTTAACTCAACCGCCACCCTCGGGTTTACCTCTCATGACCATGTGACAAGGAAAATCTTTAATCGCACAATGAAATACTTAATCCAGGCTCAAACCTATGACTTAGAGAACAAGGGAAACATTGAACTTTGGTCTCTTATTTGGTGAACTGGCGAGAAAAGGTTTTCATCAGTTGGCAAAACATTTTAAGTCATCGCTAAAACTTTTAGCGATCACATAGACTTCCTTCACTGAATCACCAAACCTTTCAAAACTCTGCTACTTTTCCTCACGAATGAGTGAACCACTTTGAAACTTGTTGGAGCTGCTAAGAATTTTGTCAGAACCTCTAAGCCTTTGGCCCCCGCTCGGGCCCGCTTTTTGCCACTTGTCACCATGTTATTTTCTGTTCATGCTCGATCATCTCTGACATAGGAACCACATGCCTAAGCCTTTGAAAATGGATGGCGGGCATAGGATCTCATGGCTCTGACACAACTGATGAGAACTTACGCCAACCATAGATTTTGTCCCCATCATTGACCTTTCTGACAACGGCCCCACCCAGCAATATTCCTCATCATCCTCCAGCTCAATAAATTAGAAATTAACATCTCAGTGACACATGAAAATCAGTCCCACCATCCTCAGCTAACCCTTAACCTTCTATCCATTTGGAAAACATGTGAATGAAGAGACCCTCACCCATTCACGAGAACTTTGAGGGCACCGCTAAAACATTTGGCTACTACGTGAACACTTCTCGCCAAATCTCCAAGTCACCAGACCTTTCGCCAAAACATTACATGAACCAATGAATCAAAGCATACATTTTTTTGAACCACCAAAAAGACTAACAAAAATACTAGGCCCGCATCAAGAAGATCGACAACCATCTCAACTTTGCATAGGCATTCAAGATTCCATCATATTACACACCAACCGTTGATCTAGAATCTCCTCCCTACTCTGACAACCCTCTGACAGGATATGAAATCAATGACTAGTGCAAGATCTCAAGCCTTTGACAAATTCAATGAGAACTTACATCATTCATTGATTCTCTGACAAGGTCAGGACCTTCTAACATGCTAAAAACCAGGTCCCACTGACAACCTCCACCTTATTAATACATGGACCAATCACAGCTTGCCATTTGTGCATACGTGTCATTTTGGACCCACAATCTTCTACCATCACATCAAATGGTCATCGTTAAAGTGTTATGTTAACACTCGCACATTTTCCAACAATGGTATAGCAATGATCATTGATTTTGCTCACTCGTTAACAAGTCAACAAGGAAGGAAGATAGGGCCCGCTGAGACAGATGGCACATGGTTGCGAATTCACATGTCAGAGACCTCTGACACCAAATAGTCATGCAAATTAATGACAACCACATATTTTAAAGGGTGAAAAATAGGAAAATATTACTGCGGGGGACTTAGGAAAAATTAACGCTGAAAGACTTAGGAACTTATTTCGCAGTGCGCATGAAAACCTAGGAAAATAAAGACCGCTAAGGAATAAAAATTTAACGCACATGCCTTTATGAAATTTTTAAGTGGCCTGAAAAGTAACATGAAATTAGAACAAGGCTAGGCCACACTTAGGGTTTTTATATTCAACGGCTAGTTTTTGAATTTCAAACAAGGGTTTTAGCTAGAAAATGGGGAAAAATAAGCTGTAGAGACCAGAAGAAAAAAGGGAGGGCCATGAAATTTTGTAGGTGCCAACACCTACAACCAGTCAAAATAGAGCAACCCTTCATGAGGTGGGGCATAGATTTCATTGGAATGATCAATCCTCCATCTAGTGCAGGACACAAGTGGATAATCACGGCAACAGATTATTTCACTAGATGGACATAAGCAATTGCTTTAAAACAAGCAAATGAGAATACTGTATTAAGTTTTTATGATGACATAATTCATAGATTCGACACTCCAAACTCTATAATATTAGATAATGTGTCACGCCCCGCAAGGGAACCAGGGAAAAGAACAAAGGTTTACTTTATAAAAGAAAACCTAAGTGGAGTTTTATGAAAAATTTTGAACTTTTTAGAATTACAAATAAACAAAACTTATTCTAACTTCTTTCCAAGGTTCCCTTAAATGTAAATGTATGATTTATTTAAAGCTGATAAGAAATTCTATTAACCACATTTACTACCCATACCAGTTTCATCTAATATTCCTTATTAGAAAAATACCTAACCACATTCACTTTTAATTTCCATTTGAAACTTTTAGAGATCAATTACTATAATCAATTTCATCCATCTAACTTAACATATTTGCAATAATACAACAATTGATCCACAACATTTTACAAAACTTGAAATATCACATAATTACATCTTTTCAACATACATTTTGTATATGAAAATAAACATCCCATATAACCCTTTTTCCTATATCTACCCATTATTACATCATCTTGAAATTACATTACATTCAAACTCCTCATAGGAGAATACATAAAGTTTACATCATAACAAAATTAAGTACAAGTCTTCATTCTTCAACAGGTGCATAGACAAGCATGGATCTTCAATTATTTACATCTGCAAAGAATACCTCGATAGAAAGATTTTCCACCCAACCACGTGGATACCCAAAAGGATCCACTCCCCCGTGCTAGGAGATAAACACCAAGCCCACAAAGAAGGAACTTACTAGGTTATACCTAGGGTTGAGTAACATTTCCCACAAGTATAGTACTTTACAACAAGGGTTCTAAGGCCTGGGTAGAAAACTCTAGTAACTACCTAAGTGAGTGTCATCGCATAGCCCTCACACCTTGGGTTGTCTTGGTACTAGCCACTCTGGGCCCTGGCCCCCAAGTAGGCACATGCGGGATCGAATGCCTTTCATACAGACAAGCGCCATTCGATCGTACCTATGCCTAGGTACCTTCTCCCACTCCCATCCATAGCCTATCTTAGTGCTAATGGCATGGGTGAGGCACAAATTAATCTTTTTAATGTTTTAATACCCATTCCCTTAAATTTAATTAGGTTATCACTGGTTAATTAACTCATCAGTCGGT
Source organism: Chamaecyparis obtusa (assembly GCA_027943335.1). Classification (NCBI taxonomy): domain Eukaryota; kingdom Viridiplantae; phylum Streptophyta; class Pinopsida; order Cupressales; family Cupressaceae; genus Chamaecyparis; species Chamaecyparis obtusa. The sequence goes on along the minus strand of BSBK01011584.1, from coordinate 151,987 downwards.
TATCCTGGTTCTAGCCACTTTAGGGCCCCGACCCCGCACTGAGAGCCACTCACTTAGGGTCCTAGGTTTCCTAACCCTAACCCATTCCCGTTAGGTTTTCAACAACCTACTAACATGCTCAACATTTGTACAATTTCAGATTTACCTTTGGATGTTTAAGAGGTCCTAAAGTTTGGCTAGGTTTGATTATTGACAAGTCAGGAAGAAAGGGTTTTGTTTTCAGATTTCTAGCCTATCCTAACATTTATCCAAGTATGAAAATGAGTATTCATTATATATTTGCAAATAAGATATATATAATTTAAATCACTAAATTAAGATGTCTCTAGTTTCTAAATTTACTTCATCTAAGTTGTATTATACATAATATATTATATATATAATATATATATAATATATTATATATATATATATATATATATATGTGCAATATCACATTAAATATTTATATAATTTACTTATCGAATTCATATGCCTCTTAGATGTCTTAAAATTAATACATCCATATATTATATTATATATATATAATATTATATATATTATATATATATAATATATTAAATTAATTGAAACCCATGTTTTCAAAACATATATCATATTATACATATAATATTACATATATTATATGTATAATATAATACTAAATTTAAATGAAATAATAACATAAAAACATAAATTATATTATATATATAATATTACACATATTATATATATAATATAATACTATATATATTACACTGAAAAAATATCATAAAAACATATATTATATTATATATATAATATTTTACATATATTATACATATAATAAAATATATTAATAACACCAACAATATTATAAAAATTTGTTTTTATTTTAACCCAACAAAATTGAAAAAGGTTTAAAACATAAATTTTGTTTGCCCTATGTTTTTATTATTTCCTATATCATTTTCGGTTTCAAAAACAAAAAAAATTACTTTATCATAACTTTAAACCGATTTTCGATTTCAAAATTTATTTTATAAATTCAAAATTTATAAAGTAAATTTTGAACATTATTTTATATTGTTTTTAACAGAGTAATAAAATAAATTACTATACTAAAATTTTATTATGGTTTTACACTATAATAAATTTACTTTGATTTTTTTTTCATTTACTTTGCAAACGGTTTAATTAATTTATAAAATATAAATTAATTTATGTTTATAAGATATAATTAATTAATAAAATCAATTAATTAATTTATAAAATCAATTAATTAATTTATAAAATCAATTAATTAATTTATAAAATCAATCCTTTATGGTTTCTACAATAATAAAATTATACAAAATAAAGTATAACCAACACAGAATACATTATTATTAAAATGACAGAATGCCACAATAATATAGCATTTGAAACACAAAACTATATCATTTCTATAATGTATGGATGGCTGGAAAAATAATGCAATATTATCTACATGACCAGCAATAATACAATAATGTATCAATATTCTGTAATCTTTTTTTTTTTAAAACACAAATCATTCAAACAAATCTAAAAATAACATTCACATTATAAAATAAATCTATTTCTCAGGCTCGATTCCAACCTGGAGTCCTCTGAAAATTGTTTGATGAAGGATGGTCAAATCCTCTCTAACTTTTCCAGCACTCCTTTGAATCCTTATGCTTGCAGTCTTCCAGATGCAATGCCCACAGACCTTCAAACTGAGATTTAATACATTCTCCGTTCAATAATATTTTCAATAGTTTTTTCCCAGCCTCCAATTTCTTTCCAAAATCCCGCCTCCGCTTCGCTCACACCTTCTAAAATATTTAATATCCAACTATGATAGTTGGAGGAGTTTCTCTACGGGAAGAAACTTCTCCAACTTCCATAATTAGTTGGAAAAACCAATCATCTCCCGTAAACAATAATAAAGCTTTTAATGAATTTAATTAAAATAACATCCAAAGAAAACTATAACCACAAAATTAATCAAATAGCTTACAAGGAAATTACATAGCACATTTGGAATTCAACTAGCCTAACTTCTAGGAGGTCTCGAGTTCAACTCCCTCCTAGATAGCTAGTTTTATTACAAAGAGCATTTTCTTTTTATTAATTACTATTATTATTATTTACAAATAGGTTATAATTATAATTTCTATTTAAGAATATATGTATATAAATATATTCTTAAAATAATTTTACCAATCAATTATTAAGATAGTAAAATTCATTAGTCCTGTTAATATAATTAAGTATATATATATATTTATATATATATCTATCTTAATATACATATATGTGTTCATAAACATATGTGTGCACCCATATGTTTATGACACATATATTATAAGTAACTGATTATTCGTATGATTAAAGGTACATGTATCAACTTACCCCTAAAGCTAACATGATAATCTAAACAAAGATAACAACCTTTGACCAACAAAGACTCACATTGATAATCTACTACCAAGATTGAGCATACCCTAAAAGCAAGTACAAGGTCCAAATCCTATTAACTGATAAATCACATATTACCTCCCTACCAGGAACTGATTTGACACTTCCCACCTAGGGTGAATGATCAAGGTAAAGGTTTTCTTTTGTGAGGCTTGGTGATATCTCCATGACAACAACAACGATCGAGGATTTAAGGGATCACTCAGACCTATGAAGCCAGGTGGAGATGATACCCGGCACCTGCAAATCCTGCATCACCAAGAAGAGATACATGTACATATATATAGATCAAATACTTGCAGACAGATGACTAGGATCGGTACATCGTGTGGACCTCACTGAGTGAGTAACTACGACTCTGTCCTGAGTCATGAAAACACATCAGACATATGTATCCATAAAACAATCGTGATAAGGGTTAGTATCCAAATCATTAGATAAAACATGTAAAATAAATTCTTCTAGGATCTCATAAACATATAATCAATGTAACTATAACTGAACATATAAATATCATCCGATGAACATATAATCCATGAAACATAAACATGAGTGCATAGTTCTAACCATCAATAATAGAAAAGAGTCAAATCATAGTATCACTATAGGAGAGGTATTACATAATGCATTAGCATTCACAGGCCTCAAAGTCTCAGAGTGGGCAGTCAAGAATGGCATCTATCTGAATACTAGTTCCAATTACTACCCCCAAGGCAATGGTTTAGTAGAATCAACAAATAAGAACTTGATTAGGATAATCAAGAAGACTCTGTAAGATAACCAAAGGGATTGGCATACTAAGCTAAAGTCTACATTGTGGTTCGCCAGAATTACCCCAAAGAAAATCATTGGTAATTCTCCTTACATGCTAGTGTATGGCAAAGAGGCCAAGTTGTCCATTTCAATTGAATTGCCAGCTTTGGACTTGGCCACCCAATATGTCCGATTTGAAGAGAAGGATCCCTTGCAGATCAGATATGCTCAGTTGATGGAGTTAGAGGAAATCAGAGATAAGTCCATGAAGGACGTGGAATTCCATTAGATCCAAACAAAGAAGAATTTTGACAAAAGAGCCAGGGTCAAAAATTTCAAGGTTGGAGACATGGTCCTCAAGTGGGATGAGTTTAGGTCTAGGCCTGGCAGGCACACAAAATTTGATTCATTTTGGGGTGGACCATTTGTTATAACAGAGTGCAAGGGGTCTAACACTTTTCAACTATCAACTCTTGAAGGAGATGCCTTGCCAATATTAGTGAATAGTTTCCACTTGAAGCCCTATTTTGAGGTTAATCCCTCTCTGTAATTCTTGTAAATATGTGTGTTTTTGCTTTGTTGCCCTATTTTCTAGGTTAGTTTCCTACTTTTCAAGAAGTGCCCGTGCACAAGTTTTGTCCCTCTGGTTCAAGTTTGATCCCTCTGTCAATTTTTTGTGCTCAGAAGACACCCCTATGCCCAATGGATTGCTTTAAGGCCACTAGTTTTCCATGTCTAGCAGGCTGACATCCAGCAGAAAGTGCTAAAATGTTGCCCTAATTTTCCTTCCATTCAAATTTGGCCCTAGTTTTTATGTCAGATCTCCATCTCCTCAGTCCTGTGAGAAAACTCCAAAAAATTTCATAGCTTTATCTACTTCCCTTTGGTCTCTGCAACTATTTCTCGGTCCCTGTCTAGGTGAAAAGTCCTTAAAAAATTCATAAAACTAGCCGTTGCAAGCCAAACCCTCAAAAACCCTAAGCCCTGTTTTAATTCTTTGTTACTTTATCGGCCACTTAAATCCCCAAAATGTATGTGCATTTTAAATTCCTTCAGTTGCCAAATCTTTGATTCTCAGCGATCAAGGCCCTACCACTTAGCGATCTGGCGAGCGGCTACCTTTTGAGTTGGTGGTCTCTACTTAGCAGCTAAAGTGAAGATTCTATATCTAATGGTTGTCACATGATCTCATAGGGTCAGAAGATTCCATGAGATCTTGTGAGGACCGTTGATCTTCCTATCTGTAGAGTTCAGTTGTTAGTGGGTCCAGCCATGTTGCCCACGCTGTACACCTTTGATTGGTTAAAGACTTGTGATTCGATGACATGTCAGCATGGGCCCGACGGTTGTTAGTGGAAAATGATCTAATGACTGGAACATGATCTGAAGGAGCTCTTCTGACACATGAGATCATGCACCCACAATTGATCTTACTTCATCTTTAGGCTCTGTTAGGTGGGTCCTCACTTTATGATGTGCTCATTCATTATTGGTTGGCCAAACGACTGCTTGGATCTATCAGTGGGACCATGTCAGAAGGTCTACGGATGTGTCAAAAAGGAAAAGATCTACGATTGTCGTATGATCTCATAGAATCTTCTAACCCTATGAGATCATGTGACAACTTTCTGATGAGAGTCTTAGTGGGTCATGGTTCTGAAGTGCTACCTGGCATTGACATGCTTGCATTTGATTGGCTACTGTGTGATGATGGGGATTTGATAGAGGATTTGATGTGTCATGGGGTCCCAGTTCTAAAAGGATCTACAACTGGCACATGATCGGAAGGAATATTTAAGGTACATGAGATCATTCACCCGCCATTGGATTGGAATCAACGTTGTAATGAGTTCATTGTCAGAGCCTGTCGAGGTGTTTGCTAATGAGGCAGTCAGGGAAAATGAAAGATTTCCAAGTGGAAAATGGGCCTAGGGTTAGCAAGGTTCTATGAATTAGTGACTAACAGTTTGTCTTTTGTTCGCCAGACTTAACCAGGGTCAGTTAAAATAATTAGCAGTCCTGCGACTAATGAGAAAAAGGTAACCTGAGGTGAACTTGAAGTTAATTCTATGGTCAAACACTGCCCGAGTAAAAAAGGAAGATCTGATGGTTGTGTTTTAAGATAAGATTGAGATTTAAACAATGGTCATTGATGGAGGAAAAGTATGGCACCACCTGCTAGCTGTTATTATTTAAATTCAAATATATTTCTCTGCAGGGTATTGGCTTGGGTTTTGATCCAGTAGTCAATTGTGACAGAATTAGCCCAAAAAATTAAATTCTCAGGATGGTTATGGTTGAAAGGGCAATGGAGATGACTATTGGCTAGCATTGCAAGGTACTATGCCATGTTTTCAAGCCAGGTTACTCTAGAAAGAGTTGGTACCACCTTTTGAATGGTGGACTCAGTAAGGAGATGTACGTGCAAAGATATACACATACCTGATTAGCTAGGATATTTTCATAATCACATAATGTAATTGTGCTAAAGTTAGTTAGGGTTTGATTATTATATGTAGAATTATGTAACCCTAATTAGGTTTTGACTCTGGCCTGTGTGCCAAATAGGAGATGTATATAGTTTATTTTTGGAGCTTTAGAGCTCAGAGCTCACATTTTGTAAAGGAGAGAGTCCACTTTTGAAAGAAAGTCATCCTTTCTTAGAAGGCTATTTGTGGTATCTTCTCTACCCTCTGGTCTCCTACTCTTTGTAATCTCCCATTGATTATTCAAGCAACTTTAAGGTATTTGTGGCATTCTCCCTATCCCTATCCTTTCATTGTTTGGATCATCTCTTAATGAATTAAAGTCTATGCATATTTTCAATGACAACTTAGGGTTCCTAATCCCTCTTACTTTCTGTAATTATGTGTGTTATTATGTTTGATTTGATTTAGATGTTTCTGTGGGTATACTTCAGCCCCCTAATAGTCTTGTCTCAATCCTACACCGAGTTGCAGAAGTGACTGTTTGCTTCCAGGTCATAGGTTGTGTCTTATGTTCAGGCCCTCCTATGAAACACTTATGCAAGCCTATTCAGTAAGTTGTGACCTACTGGACCTTAGCCTTTCAATGATTCTATCCCTCTATGCTATAATTCATATCCTAATTTTGGTGTATCACCTAGTAGGTAGTTTTCTTTCAGTCTTTTCCCTTTCCAGGCATTCCTTCTATCCCTTTTCCCCTAAAGTTTTCCTCTCATGTCTAGAATAAAATTAAGGTGATTATCCAAGAGGAACCAACCTAGAACCTAGAGGTTTCATCTAGTTGGCATAGGTACCACACCTAGAGATGATTCCCATGTTATACTAGGTTATCAAGACTACGAGAGCTTGAAACAAGGGTGTAAACTTAGTGTATAACAATTTTGGCATGCCTGATGGGACTACAAACAAAAGAAATTATTGTTTGAAAGATTATGTTATCTCTGATATGCAGATTCCATAATATAGTCTTTTAGAAGTTGTTCTATCAAGTATATCTGGCAACTCCAGTAATTTCATAGATCAAGGCTACCTTGTTTAAAGTTTATGAGAAAGATTGAGACTAGAAGCTCAAAGCCTACTAAATTTTTAGAGTTGCCCTCAAAAAGAAGTTACAAAGGTAGGTCAACTCAAAGAACATCCCCTACAAGGAGATTTCAATCAACACCACTGGATACCTTAGAAAGGAGACCTTTTCCCTTTCATTCCAGAAGAAGAGGGAGATCTCTAACTGGAGAATTAGAGGAGGATTCAAATCCAACACCAAATAGAGCTCGTATAGTTGTTAATCTTCAGATTCCAGCTCCTACAATGGCAAGAGAGTTTGCTTTTGCACCATTCAACCAAGGAAGTCCCTTGGTATTTTTTGAACATCATGACATGCCCTTGGTGGCACTTAAGAGTGTACCTTATTTCATAGGTGAAGGTCAAACAACTACTTTTGAGCACATAAGAAATGTGACCACCATCTATAGCATACACAACATAACCCAAGAAGATGTGGCCACAAAATTATTAGCAGCCTCTCTAAAAGGTAAGGCTCTTGAATGGTTTAGAAATCTAACTATTGGTTCCATTACTTCATGGGATGAGTTAGGAGATGCATTAAGTAAGAATTTTGAGGATAAATTAGATAACTTGTCTCTAGTAGAGCAGTTGACAACCATAAAAAGAGACCCTCAAGAATAGATGATAGATTACAATAGTAGATTCCTTAAGACATGGAATAGAATTCCAGTATTAGTGAGATGATCAGTTGACCATGCTTTTCTATACTACTTACAAAGCTTGAATGGTCAAATTTCTATCATGATCCAATCTATGGGTGGTACTTCTCTACCCCGAGCTTTTGACATAGCTGTCAGGGCTAAAAATTGTTTAATCAAAGTAGGCATGATTGCTAGGAGGCCACCAATGCCCATTTTTCCTAGCCTTCAACCCATTACACTTGCCCAAGTACCCCCATTTACCCCTATTCCTACTATATTGGCACCTCAGGCTAGTACTAGTGGCCAAGAGCTAAGAGAAATTTTCTCTCAAGAGCTACGAGAAATAAAGAATAGTCAAGAAAGAAGTAAGCAAGAAATGACCAATTTGTTGTAGACTTTGACTAAGGAAATTACAAATCTAAAGAAACAAGGTCAAGGAATAAAACCACCATTTCACCCACAAGGCCAAGGTCCTAATTAGTAATATCAAAATCAAGGACATCCTTATCAACAAAATAGGCCACCATACCAAGGAGGTTATCAAGGACAAAGGCAAAATTTCAATCAGAGACCATTTCAACCATATAACCCTGCACCTCTTAATTATACAAATTCAGTGAGGGATATGGTTCCTAGTCAAAACAATATGGCTATGGATAATTAATGGTGCTTTCCTTGTAATCAGCCTCATAATCAGGCTACATGTTAAAATGGATGGATGAATCAAGCCTTAATGCTCCAAAATTCCTCACAAGCTCAAACAGAGGCTTCATCCAATGGGTTAGTTCCTCAATAAGAATCGCAAGAGAATGAGACTGCTCTCTTCAATCAGGAGAAACTAGACTTCAATGGAGTCAATGATGAAGCTTCTTTTGTTTCCTATACAAGAGAAAAGAGGAGAGCTCAAGACATGGAGAGAGTAGATTCCAATGCCAAAGCCAGTACATCTATAGAGCCACTATAGCAGGCTATTCCCATCACACCTAAGAAGGTTCCTATCATTACAAGCAAAGAGAGCTAGACTCTCAAAGAGGTGGAGCCCATCATAGTAAAGGCACAACAAAGAGTACACACTGTGACACCTTTCAATATCGTAGAAAACATGAAGAAGGTCAACATTACCATGTCCATGTGGGACTCTCTAGCCATTCTAGGACAACTTGAAATTTTGAAGAAGGCCATGACAGAGGTAAGAACTCCTCAACTTGCAAAGGAAGTTGCAAAGCTAGTGTTGGTTAACACTGATTAAGAAAAGGAGGCTCCAAGTAGCAACTCCAAGGCCAGTACCATTCAAGGTAGGAATTCAAAGCCACCTCCCTTTTATGTATCTCTAATTATTGGAAAATCTTTAGTACATAATTGTATGGTAGATAGTGGAGCTACTAGTACTGTAATGCCCAAGAAAGTAGCTAACCAATTAGGACTAAAATATGAGCCCTTCCAAAAGAAGGTAACACAACTTGATGGATCCTCAGTCAACACTATAGTTGTAGCCAAGGATTCCAGCCTAATCCTACATGCTAGTCCTAATTTCTCCATCCTCCTTGATATATACATCATAGATCTCCCTGCCTTATTTGCTATATGTTTGTCAAGGGAGTTTCAGCCAAGATAGGAGGCTACCTATCTTATGACTGGTCTCACATGCTATTTCATACAAGGTATGGAACCAAGGTCACCATTAAGTTAGAACCATTGGCAACACACCATATAGAACCATATGTGTCCAATACCATCAATGTAAACTACCCTATATTTGATGACAGTGACTTCCAAACCATTAGTGAAGCAAGAAAAAAGATAGAAAGTATCCCTGATATTCTTCTAGATGAAAGAGCTTCAGAGGCCCAAGAAAATATTGTTTTGGATTTTGGTTTGGGAAGTTATTTGATACAAGAAAGTGGATCCATAGAGCCAAGCCTTCTCAAAGAAAACACTGATTTAGAGGATCAGAGCAATCAAGTTTGGGAACTATTTTTTGATGGAGCTAGAAGTAGACATAGTTCTGGTGGTGGTGCTATGTTAGTGTCCCCAAAAGGAGAAAGGTACTACACAACTTTCAGATTTAGTTTCTCCTACACCAGCAATACTGCAGAGTATGAAAGCCTTGTGAATGGGCTAGAGTGGGCTAGAAAAAGAGGGCTTAAGGCCTTAAAAGTTTATGGTGATAGTGAGTTAGTTGTTAGCCAGGTAAGAGAGATAAGTGCAACCAAAAATGACACTTTGAAAGCATACAAACATAGAGTTTGGGATGCAATTTAAGACTTTTGTGCTTTCAATATTGTTGCTATCCCTAGGAAGCTCAATCAAAATGTAGATAGATTAGCTACTATTGGATCTTAGTATGACATTCCAAATAGTGTTAAAGAGGTACACCAATAAGACATCAAGGTTATTTTCAGACCTTCTATTCCTGATAATGATGTTAATTGGTAAGTGTTTGACAATGATGAACAAATTTTGCAATTCTTGTTTGAAGAAGATGTTTTTTCAGAGTATAATCAAGATAGGCTATCACAAAATTATGGTGATCAAGTGATACAACTTAAGTCTAATAAGATGCCTAGAGGTCTTGTTACCTTAGAGGTTGTCTTCAACAAGGATGATCAAGTCAAGAAGAATAAAGCCAGCCTGGTAGCTCAACAAGAACATTGTGTTGAATTAGAGTTGTAACTAGGTAAAGGTTTACAATTTCGAAAAGTAAACATTGAATTGGAAAAGAAAGGTTATACCCAATTATTCAAAGAATTCAGTGATGTGTTTGCATGGTAGTATGAAGATCTCAAGGGTTTTGATCTAGCCCTTTCTTAGCACACCATTGAATTAGAACCTAATGCCAAACCAGTGAGGCAAAAACAAAGGCTTGTTAATCCCAAGCTTGAGCCACTTATGCATAAAGAAGTGCTCAAATTAATAGAAAGTGGTATCATCTACCCCATTAAGCATACTAGTTGTGTTTCCAACCTTGTTCTTGTCAGGAAGAAGAATGGGGAATTGAGGTTATGTGTTGACTTTAGGGATCTTAACAGGGCCTCTCTAAGGGACCACCATCCACTGCCCTCTATGGAACAAATCTTACAATGTGTCTCTGGGCCTGAGAGAATTTCATTATTGGATGGCTATTAAGGATATAATTAGATCTTAGTGAGTGAAGAGGATCAATACAAGACTACATTTACAACCAAGTGGGGAACCATGGCTTATCAAAAGATGCCCTTTGGTTTGTCAAATGCAGGTGCTACATTTCAAAAGGCAATGGATATGGCCTTTAAAAGCCTCATGTACAAATTTGTACTGGTCTACTTAGATGACACAACTATCTATTCAAAGCATGCATTAGACCATATCAAACATTTGAGGAAGATCTTTGAAAGGTGTAGAGAATTTGGGATATCTCTTAACCCCAAGAAATGTGTGTTTGCGGTTCATGAAGGAAAATTATTGGGATATGTAGTATCCAAAGAAGGAATTACAGTGGATCTTGAGAGAATTGTAGCCATCCTAGAGCTACCATTACCACATCATAAGAAAGGTCTTGAATCTTTCATAGGAAAGATTAACTTTGTCAGACGTTTCTTGCCTAATATTGTAGATTTACTAAAGCCTTTGACAACTATGTTGAAGAAGGGTTCAGCTTTTAGTTGGACTAAAGAAGGAAAAGCTAATTTCTAGGCTATCAAAGAAGCCTTGATAGAAGCTCCTGCCCTGTTAAACCCAAATTTTAGTAAGGATTTTATCCTTTATGCTTATGGAGGTCATGATGCTATATCTGCAATGCTGACTCAAGAAAATTCAAATGGATTGGAGCAGCCTATTGCTTTCTTTAGCAAAGGTTTAGAAGAGTATGAACAGAGATACTCTTTTGTAGAAAAACATGTACTTGCTATGGTGAAGAGCCTTAAAAAGTTTAGGTAGTTGTTGACTCATAGCAAGGTAAACTTGAAGGTTACTCATCCAAGTGTCAAAATTTTTTTGCTTTCCAAGGACCTAAATAAGAAAAGAGCTAGCTGGATCACCAAGGTGATGGAATATGACATAGATATTCAAACTACTAAGCTGGTTAGAGGAACAGGTCTTTGTGAACATTTGGCAGAGGATGAAAGTTCAAAGAAATCAAAGAAAATAGATGCATCCATGGTGGTGCATTCTACATAAGAACAAGCCAAGGCAACAAGTTGGTTGCCTAACATGATCAATTACTTGAAGATAGGACAATGTCCTGTAGGTTTGGATTTAGCAAAAAGGAGATATTATAGATTGCAATCAATTCCTTTTGTGTTGATAGATGAAGTTTTTTACAGAAAGGATCACAATGGTGTCCTTTTGAGATGCATTGATTCAAAAAAGATAGTTGATGTTCTATTTGAATTTTATGATGGACCTTCTGGAGGTCACTTTTCTCCTAGGACTACTACTTTTAAAATCATGAGGGCCGGGTACTATTGGCCATCTATCTTTAAGGATAGCCATGAGTATGTGAGAAAATGCATCAAGTGTCCTATGTTTGCAGGAAAAGAAAGGCTTGTAGCCTTGCCCCAACAACCAGTCAAAATAGAGCAGCCCTTCATGAGGTGGGGCATAGATTTAATTGGAATGATCAATCCTCCATCTAGTGCAGGACACAAGTGAATAATCACTACAACAGATTATTTCACTAGATGGACATAAGCAATTGCTTTAAAAGAAGAAAATGAGATTGCTGTATTAAGTTTTTATGATGATATAATTCATAGATTTCGCACTCCAAACTCTATAATATCAGATAATGCATTAGCATTCACAGGCCTCAAAGTCTCAAAGTGGGCAGTCAAGAATGGCATCTATCTGAATACTAGTTCCAATTACTACCCCCAAGGCAATGGTTTAGCATAATAAACAAATAAGAACTTGATTAGGATAATCAAGAAGACTCTGCAAGATAACCAAAGGGACTGGCATACTAAGCTAAAGTGTGCATTGTGGTTTGATAGAATTACCCCAACAAAAATTATTGGTAATTCTCCTTACATGCTAGTGTATGGAAAAGAGGCCAAGTTGTCCATTTCAACTGAATTCCTAGATTTGGACTTGGCCACCCAATATGTCCTATTTGAAGAGAAGGATCCCTTGCAGATCAGATATGCTCAGTTGATGGAATTAGAGGAAATCAGAGATAAGTCCATGAAGGATGTGGAATTCCATCAGATCCAAACAAAGAAGAATTTTGACAAAAGAGCCAGGGTTAGAAATTTCAAGGTTGGAGACATGGTCCTCAAGTGGGATGAGTTCAGGTCTAGGCCTGGCAGGGACACAAAATTTGATTCATTTTGGGGTGGACCATTTGTTATAACAGAGTGCAAGGGGTCTAACGCTTTTCTACTATCAACTCTTGAAGGAGATGCCTTGTCAATATCAGTGAATGGTTTCCACTTGAAGCCCTATTTTGAGGTTAATCCCTCTCTATAATTCTTGTAAATATGTGTGTTTTTGCTTTGTTCCCCTATTTTCTAGGTTAGTTTCCTGCTTTTCAAGAAATGCCTATGAACAAGTTTTGTCCCTCTAGTTCAAGTTCTATCCCTCTATCAATTTTTTGTTCTCAGAAGATGCCCCCATGCCCAATGGATTGCTTTAAGGCCACTAGTTTTCCATGTCTAGTAGGCTGACATCTAGCAGAAAGCACCAAAATGTTGCCCTAATTTTCCTTCCATTCAAATTTGGCCCTAGGTTTTATGTCAGATCTCCATCTCCTCAATCTTTTGAGAAAACTCCAAAAAATTTCATAGCTTTATCTACTTCCCTCTGGTCTCTGCAACTATTTCTAGGTCCCTGGTTAGGTGAAAAGTCCTTAAAAAATTCATAAAACTAGTCATTGCAGGCCAAACCCTCAAAAACCCTAAGCCCTATTTTAATTCTTTGTTACTTTTTCGGCCACTTAAATCCCCAAAATGCATGTGCATTTTAAATTCCTTTAGTTGCCAAATATCTGATTCCAAATGGTCAAGGCCCTAACACTTAGCAATATGGTGAGTGGTTACCTTTTGAGTTGGCGGTTTTTGCTTAGCGACTAAAGTGAAGATTCTACATCTGACGGTTGTCACATGATCTCTTAGCATCAAAAGATTCCATAAGATCTTGTGATGATTTTCGATCTTCCTATCTGTAGAGTTCATTTGTCAGTGGGTCCAGCCACATTGCTCGAGATGTACACCTTTGATTGGTTAAAGACTTGTGATTTGATGCCATGTCAGCATAGGCCTGACAGTTGTCAGTAGATGATGATCTAACAGATAGCGCATGATCTAAAGGAGTTCTTTTGACACATGAGATCATGTGCCTGTCGTTGATCTTACTTTATCTCCGGGCTCTGTCAGGTGGGTCCTCAGTTTATGACGTGCTTGTTCGTTATTGGTTGGCCAGATGACAGCTTGGATCTATCAATGGGAACGTGTCAGAGGGTCTGAAAATGTGTTAGAAAGGAAAAGATCTATGGTTGTCATATGATCTCATAGAATCTTCTGACCCTATGAGATCATGTGACAACCATCTGATGAGAGTCTCAGTGGGTCGTGGGTCTGAAGTTCTACTTGGCGTTGACATGCTCGCATTTGATTGGCTACTGTGTGATGATGGGGATTTGTTAGAGGATCTAATGTGTCATGGGGTCCTAGTTCTACAAGGATCTATGGTTGGCACATGATCAAAAGTAATATTCAAGGTACATGAGATCATGCACCTGCCATTGGATTGGAATCAACGCTGCAGTGGGTCCGTTGTCAGAGCCTGCTGAGGTGTTTGCTAATGAGGCAGTCAGGGTGAATGAAAGATTTCCAAGTGGAAAATGGGCCCAGGGTTAGCAAGGTTCCGTGAATCAGTGACTAAAGGATTGTCTTTTGTTCGCTAGACTTATCTAGGGTCAATTAAAACAATTAGTGGTCCTGCGACCAATGAGAAAAAGGTAACCCGAGGTGAACTTGAAGTTAATTTTGTAGTCAAATGATGCCTGGGTACAAAAGGAAGATCTGATGGTCATGTTTTAAGATAAGATTGAGATTTAAACAATGGTCGTTGATGGAGGAAAAGTATGGTGCCACCTACTAGCCATTATTATTTTAATTCAAATATATTTCTCTGCAAGGTTTTGGCTTGGGTTTTGATCCAGTAGTCAATTGTGACAGAATTAGCCCAAAAAATTAAATTCTCAGGACGGTTATGGTTGAGAGGGAGATGGATATGATTGTTGGCTGGCGTTGTAGGGGACTATGCCACGTATCATGGCAAGAGATGCTAGAAAGAGTTGGTGCCACCTTTTGAATAGTGGACTCAGTAAGGAGATGTACGTGCAAAGATATAGACATACCTGATCAACTAGGATATTTTCAAAATCACATAATGTAATTGTGCTAAAGGAAATTAGGGTTTGATTATTATATGCAAAATTATGTAACCCTAACTAGGTTTTGACTCCAGCCTATGTGACAAATAGGAGATGTATATAGTTGATTTTTGGAGCTTTAGAGCTCAGAGTTCACATTTTGTAAAGGAGAGAGTCCACTTTTGAAAGAAAGTCATCCTTTCTCAGAAGGCTATTTGTGGTATCTTCTCTACCCTCTGGTCTCCTACTCTTTGTAATCTCCCATTCATTATTCAGGCAACTTTAAGGTATTTGTGGCATTCTCTCTATCCCTATCCTTTCATTGTTTGGATCATCTCTTAATGAATTGAAGTCTATGCATATTTTCAATGGCAACTTAGGGTTCCTGATCCCTCTTACTTTCTATAATTGTGTGTGTTATCATGGTTGATTTGATTTATATGTTTCTATGGGTATACTTCAGCCCCCTAATAGTCTTGTCTCAATCCTACACTGAGTTGCAGAAGTGAATGTCTACTTGTAGGTCATAGGTTGTGTCTTATGTTCAAGCACTCCTATGAAACACTTATGCAAGTTTATTCAGTAAGTTGTGACCTACTAGACCTCAACCTTTCATTGATTCTATCCCTCTATGCTGCAATTCATACCCTAATTTTGGTGTATCACCTAGTAGGTAGTTTGCTTTCAGTCTTTTTCCTTTCCAAGCATTCCTTCTATCCCTTTTCCCCTCAAGTTTTACTCTCATGTCTAGAAGCAAATAAAGGTGATTATCCAAGAGGAACTAGCGTAGAACCTGGAGGTCTCATCTCAGTTAGTATAGATCCCACACCTGGAGATGATTCCCATGTTATACTAGGTTATCAAGACTACGAGAGCTTGAAACAAGGGTGCAAACTTAGTGCATAACAGTCCCCATGACCCCTTTTGACACATTGGAATGCTCAAGTGTGTCTAAAGGGGTCCTAAAACTACTTAAGACACACCTGAGCATTCCAATATGTCAAAAGGGGTCATAGGGACTCCCTATGGGTTCTAACACATGATAAGGCATACTAGGACCCCTAGGGAGTCCTCATGACCCCTTTTGAAACATTTGAATGCTCAAGTGTGTCCAAAGGGTTCCTAAGACCCCTTAAGACACACTTGAGCATTCAAATATGTCAAAAGGGGTCATGGGGACTCCCTAGGGGTCCTAACATGTGATAAGGTGTACTAGGACCCCTAGGGAGTCCTCTTGACCCCTTTTGAGACATTTGAATTCTCAAGTGTGTCCAAAGGGGTCCTAAGACCCCTTAAGACACACTTGAGCATTCAAATGTGTCAAAAGGGGTCATTGGGACTCCCTAGGGGTCCTAATGTGTGATAAGGCATACTAGGACCCTTAGGGAGTCCCCATGACCCTTTTTGACACATTTGAATGCTCAAGTGTGTCTGAAGGGGTCCTAAGACCCCTTAAGACACACTTGAGCATTCAAATGTGTCAAAAGGGGTCATGGGGACTCCCTAGGGCTCCTAACACATGATAAGGAATACTAGGACCCCTAGGGAGCCCCCATGAACCCTTTTGACACATTTGAATGCTCAAGTGTGTTCGAAGGGGTCCTAAGACCCCTTAAGACACACTTGAGCATTTCAATTTGTCAAAAGGGGTCATGGGGACTCCCTAGGGGTCCTAACACGTTGTAAGGCATACTAGGACCCCTAGGGAGTCCCCATGACCCCTTTTGATGCATTTGAATGCTCAAGTGTGTTTGAAGGCATCCTAAGACCCCTTAAGACACACTTGAGTGTTCCAATGTGTTAAAAGGGGTCTTGGGGACTTCCTAGGGGTCCTAACATGTGATAAGGTGTACTAGGACCCCTAGGGAGTTCCCATGACTCTTTTTGACACATTTGAACACTCAAGTGTGTCCGAAGTGGTCCTAAGACCCCTTAAGACACACTTGAGCATTCCAATGTGTCAAAAAGGGTCATGGGGCTTCCTAGGGGTCCTAACACATGATAAGGTGTACTAGGACCCCTAGGGAGTCCCCATGACCCCTTTTGACACATTTGAATGCTCAAGTGTGTCTGAAGGGTACCTAAGACCCCTTAAGAGACACTTGAGGATTCAAATGTATCAAAAGGGGTCATGGGGACTTCCTAGGGGTCCTAACAGATGATAAGGTGTACTAGGACCCCTAGGGAGTCCCCATGACCCTTTTTGACACATTCAAATGCTCAAGTGTTTCCGAAGGGGTCCTAGGACCTCTTAAGACACACTTGAGCATTCAAATGTGTCAAAATGGGTCATGGGGACTTCCTGGGGGTCCTAACACATGATAAGGCATAGTAGGACCCCTAGCGAGTCACCATGACCCCTTTTGACACATTTGAATGCTCAAGTGTGTCTGAAGGGGTCCTAGGACCCATTAAGACACACTTGAACATTCCAATGTGTCAAAAGGGGTCATGGGGACTTCCTAGGTGTCCTAATGCATGATAAGGAATACTAGGACCCCTAAGGAGTCCCCATGACCTCTTGTGACACATTGGAATGCTCAAGTGTGTCCGAAGGGGTTCTAGGACCCCTTAAGACACACTTGAGTATTCCAATGTGTCAAAAGGGGTCATTCCAAATTCTTTAGTGCTTCTAGTGAATCCAAATTTAGTTCTTATAAAAATGAGATGTTAGTGAATGACTTCTTGCTAATACTACTCTTCCACCAAATCTAGATTTCAATCCTTTTGTCGATCTACAGGCTCAATCGGGAGCCCACAAGATTGGCCAAGAGAAAAATTTGATTGTATATCAATTGATTACAAAATGTTCAGTTGAGGAGAAAATATTGCAATGATCAAGAAGAAAATTAAATATGGAAAATCTAGTTATGAATTATGTTAAGAATGCAACTATTAAGGAATTGCATGAATCACAAACCATGAAAATAACCTTCTGCAACAAAGAACATTCAAGTTATATAATTTATTAACTCTGAATTTAAATGTCTTATCAGCATTCATGGAAGAGATTTCATTAGCATCCATGGAATAAATTTCATTAACTTCAGACAAAATCATCTAAAAAAATTCATTAACTTTAGGCGAAATCATTTAAGAGGGACAAAAACAAAATCGTATTACTCAGAAATGGTAGAGAAAGAAAATGAGATAAACCAAATTTATCAAATTCTTGCAATCCGCAGCTTCTCTCCGAGCACAAAATGACAATCCATGGAGCCAAAATTATGGTGAAAATTAAATTCTTTGAGTAAGTCATTCAGAAACGTGTAGAATATTGTAACACATGATGATTTATAGAGAATTTATGATGGACTATGCTGTGCAAAAGCTCGTAATCCCTGCCATATCTCAAAGTATTGATGAGAAGAAATGGTGAAAGTCTAAGACAGAGGCAGTGTTGGCATTGAAGCGGCAAGACATTCTTCATAATATCAGGGCGACGCCATCGAAAGGGCAAGGCTTTCCTCATAATATCACACCACCGCTAATCTCTTCTTTAAATTTATTAATGCAGTGAGTTCTATGGTGCGTGCATAATTTCTAGTACAACTGCTCATTTTACCAAACCCTTCCCTGCTCTCCATAATCTTCGACCGGTTCAAAGATCTATTTGGTTGTTCTTGTTTAACCTCCCAATGACTCTGTTGAGCTGTCAGATTATCAACAGGTGTGGTACAATTGTCCGGTCAACCATAATCTATTTTTGATATTAATATATAATTAAATAATATTTAATGTAAAATGTATATTATATATAATATTTAATATATATAATATATAATCTAATATATAGTTTTTAATATTAATATATATTAAATAATATTTAATGTAAAATGTATATTATATAATATTTAATATATAATTTGTCATGCCCCGCAAGGGAACCGGGGAAGAGAACAAAGATTCTCTTTGTTAAAGAAAACCTAAGTAATAATTTATGAAAATTTTTGAACTTTTAAAAGAATTATGTGAACCAAACTTAAACTTAGATTCCTCCCAAGGTTCCCTTTTCATTTAAATGCATGATTCATTAAAATCCATTAAGTAAACTAACAACAAGATTTATTTCTCAAAGCAAACTACATCATATCTTTACAAAATATTTTCATTTCAACTTTTCATTTAAAAATCATCTATATTCCTAAGTATCCTTTACGAACAATATAACTTGTAAAATTTATCCAACTCATTTGATACATTACAAATATACTACATTTGATTTTTCAATAGCTTCACTTAAACAACAATAATGAAAGCATGTTACATAATTTGTAATGTTACAAAATCCTTTTCTTTTCCAACATACATCTTAAACATAAGGTTCACATCTCCCTTTCCCTTTTTCTTAAATCTACCCATTCTAGATACATCATTTGAAATTACATCAATGATTACATTACATTCATCTCCTCTCAGGAGGTAACAATAACTTTACATCATGAAAGATAATTACAAAGCTTTCATTCTTCAAAAATTGGTACATAAGCAAGCATGAATCTTCAAACACTGCATCCGCAAAAGATACCTTGATAAAATATTTACCACCCAACCATGTGGATGCCTAAAAGGCCCACTCCCCCATGCTAGGAGATAAACACCAAGGTCCACAAAGAAGGAATAGCTAAGCCAAACCTAGGGTTGGGTAACCTTTCCCAATTAGCAAATAAAAGATGATCAAAGTATAAATCTTTCCCCAAAAGGTTCTAAGGCTTGGGTAGAAACTCTAAGCAACAACCTAAGTGAGTGTCATCGCATAGCCCTCACTCCTTGGGTTGTCCTGGTACTAGCCACTTTGGCCCCGGCCCCCAAGTAGGCACATGCGGGATCGAATGCCTTTCATATTGACAAGTGCCATTCGATCGTACCTACGCATAGGTACCTTCTCCCACTCCCATCCATAGCCTTTACTAGCGCTAGTGGCACGGGCGAGGCACATTTAATCTTTTTAATGTTTGAACCCATTCCCATAAGTTTAATTAAGTTTTCACTTGTTAAATAACTCTTCAGTCGGTTATCCTGGTTCTAGCCACTTAGGGCCTCGGCCCCGCACTGAGAGCCACTCACTAGGTGTCATTAGGTTTTCTACCCTTAACCCACATATCACAAACACATCACACACATAGAAAAAAAGCACATTATAACACATTTGAGAACTCCTATAAGAGTAGAAAATAATAAGATAGTTTATAGATGTTTAGAGAGATTAGGAACGTTTAAGGATGTTTAGAATATCTTGATCCTCTTGGAAAACTCTAAACCCTACACTGATTTCTAAACACATCCTAATGCTATTAAGGCATCTAAATGCACTGAACATAACCTCCACCAAATAAGTAATGGACAAGATTAAGGTTTACACTAAATACCATATACCAAAAGATAATGCTCCATAGATTTCATTCTAAACCTAGAATTTAACTAAGCCTAAAATTTGACTAAGTCTGATTTTATTAAAAATCTAAAAAATAGAAGTTGTAACTTAACTCCTAGGAGGTTGAAACCTATCCCAATCAATCCAAAAGGTACCCAATCCCTTTATACAGGTATAACTTAAAGTATAAGGAATTAAAGTATCGTAAACTTACCTGTATAAAGCAAATATTATTAAAAATCCACATGTTACATTTCTAAAACTTAAATAAACAAATATAGTTTTCATTTATAAATCAAATATTTATAAATTACACTACACTATGAAATTCCTAAGAAACAATTACTAAATTTAATAGTAATTTGAATATATTACTAAAACAAACTATCATAAAAATTAATTTAACTAAAACTCACTTATGGGGGGGACCCTGCGGGCCCTACACCCCACTAACTTGCACCCTGCGCGCTTCATTAGCCCATGGCCGTAGCAGTCAGGTACTACTACTACAGTACCCGTTGCCGTAGCAGTTAGGTACTGCCATAGCAGTGCCTACTGCTATGGTTAAATGCTGTACGGGAGTGGGGAAGGTGGTGGCCCCACTTCCCTAACTTATCATTTCAATCTTTTTTCTTTTTTTTTTTGTTTTATATTTAATAATTTATTTTTTGTTGTTTTGTATTATATTTTTTTTGAAAAGAAGAAAAGAACTCTAACTTAATTTTCTTGAAACATATAATATTTTGACAGGCCAAATTAATTTTCTTCAAACATATATTATTTTGACAGAATATTACAGTTGACAAATGAAAGAATAATACATTATTATAGCCTTCATAATACAATAATACAACATTTATATAATGTATAGACGATTGACAAAATAATATCATAATACATACACTATTACCAATAATTTAATAATGTTTCACATACTATAATAATACATTTAATACTTCAACATTTTGTAATAATATGTTATTGCAAAATTCATTAATGCATCAACCTTCTACAATAATATATTATGAAATCTATTAAATTAAATTAAATCTATTTCTAAGGATGGAATCCAACCTGGAGTCCTGCGGAATCTGGTTGATGAAGAAGAATCCTTTCCTCTCAGTCTCCTTCCAACAATCCTTAAACTCCTCCTGGATGAAATCTCCAGCCTCCACCCGAAACAACCAAATGCCAAACTAAGGGAATAATGAATTTCTCTTCTCCTCAAGTATATTTTTCCCTATAATCATAATACTTCTCTTATTATTATTTCCTCTCCCAACCAACTCCCCTCACATAGGAAATCTTTCCTGTATATAGAATGGAGGAGGTGGTTGCACGGGTAATCCAACTGGTGCAACCATCCCAACCATCTATCCGTTAATAGTTAAGCTTAAATGATATTATTAAAGCCTTTTTCTGAAAGAGATATAACTATACTTATCTACTACCGTAAACAAATTTGTGTTTCCTTTACTTTAGGGAAGTTAATAATAATAATTATTATTTACAACCATATCATTAACTAATCTAATTATTCATTAATAGAATGTAATAATTACTTACTCACCAATAATTATATAAATATATGTATGCATATGCATATGTGTGCACCCATATGCCTATGTGTACATATATTATTATTATTATAAATATTATTGCAAACATAGTATTATTATTATAAAGCATATTATTTATTTACACACTTAATCCATATTCTCTACAAAATGCAATAGTGATATATGTACAAGGTGAAACATACCACTATTATTAAAATATTTATTATTTTTATTGCCATAGACATTTTGTTATTATGGATATTATAAAGATAATACCATAAAATTCTTTATTATTATTGATATTAAAATCACATATTTTAATCACATACTAACTCATTCCTAACAAGCTCTGCTAGTACATAAGTAGCTAATAATAAAGATAAATTACTAAATCATACCCTCAAATTCACATCAATAATCTACTAATAAAATTGAACGTACCATAAAGACAACTAGAACTACTATACTGAAAACTTCATTCACAATGAATACAAAAGACAAGAAACTAACTACAAGACCCACAAAACAAGTAAACCGAGAGATCACATAATGTATCCACACAAGGGACTGACTCGGCACTTCCCACCTAAGGATAAAAGGATCAAAGGTGAAGTTTCTTCCTGTGGAACCTGGTGATATCTCCATAACAACAACAATGATCGAGGATTTTGAGGGATTGCTCAAACCTATGAAGCCAGGTTGAGACGATACCCAGTACCTGCAATCTTGCATCACCAAGAAGAGATACATATATATACATATGGATATACAAATCAAATATATGCAAGCAGATGACCAAGATCGATACATTGTGTGGACCTCAACTAAGTGAGTAACTATGACTTCATCCTGAGTCATGAAAACTCATCTGACACATCCATAAAACATAAAACATCATGATAATGGTTAGATTCAAATCATTGGGTTAGATCCATAAAACATATAAAAATAGATGGTTTTGTAATCTCATAAACATATAAATGATAACCATAAATGAGCATATCCATCATATCATCATTCACAAAACATAAATGTAAATGTATAGTCTTGACCATCATAATAAAAATGTCCTAATCAGCAAAGTCTAAGTATCACCATAGGAGAGGTATTACATAATTGATATTATAAATATTTAATATATCTAATATATTGATATTATAATTGATGGAGAAATGGGAGGGAGAAAGTGGAGGGAAGGGAAAGTGAAAATTAAAAATTCTACCGTCATTTTCGGGTACCCAAAAATATCGGGTACCCGATTAGGCTCGGTATTTCCTTGTGCACCAAACCTACATGGTCAACTATTGAAATGTCTCAAATACATGTTTTTCCCCTATTTCTCTGAGTTCTAGACTTCAACAATGTAGCTGACGACTTTTCTTTCACCTGAATTCGATAAAATGAAAAGGGTATTTTAAGGATATTATCAGCTTTCTATCGATATAATTGCTATCAAATTTTTAATTTAGTAAGTAATTATTAGTTATTTTCTAATTGAGCTACCTCTAAAGTGCTGCTTTATATACTGATTGAAAAATGACTATAACTTTCAAATGGTATAACATTTTGAAATCCGAAAAATGTGTCACATTCTATGCTTCGCCTACTATAAGGATTATTTTT
The DNA here is from genome assembly GCA_027943335.1 of Chamaecyparis obtusa. Taxonomy (NCBI): domain Eukaryota; kingdom Viridiplantae; phylum Streptophyta; class Pinopsida; order Cupressales; family Cupressaceae; genus Chamaecyparis; species Chamaecyparis obtusa. Next base: position 128,693 of record BSBK01011584.1, on the reverse strand, counting down.
TTTTTTGAATTTTGTAAAGTTTTGAATGAGTTAAGGTGGTAAGACACGAAAGTTTTTTTATTTTTGAAAATGTTGTAGTAGAAAATTCATAATTAATTATTTTTTTGGAATAAAATTACAAAAAAATATGCATCACATTTGGGCATGAGTCTACTACTTATATATGAAATCTTATAAAAAAATATTATCATTTGATCATGATTAAGGTGGTCAGACATACACGTACTTCTTATTTTTTTCTTGAAATTTTTGTACTACTATATTGAAATCTATACTTTTCACGAATTATATTAATTTTTTTTTAGAAAAGGCCTAGTATTTTAGAAACTATATTCAATTTCCTACAGATTCTATTCTTACAACTTTTTGGTATTAGGTTGATAGCTAGTTCAAATTTTTGTATCAAGTTGACTAACCCTGATTTGTTGATTTTTCATTGCCACTTTTGGTCATAGTTTGGCCCCTCATGATCTTGCACATACCCTAAATGGAAGCCTTCTTCTCTCATTTGATCCATCACTTTTTGCAATCAAGCATCCATTATCAAGTAAGCTCTCAAGTGCAATCAAGAAAGAAAGAAGGAGAAGGAAAGAAAGAAAGCATTCATTAATCTTCAAGCCTAGCATTCATCAAGGAAGATCCATTGTTAGCCATTGAAGGATTCAATCTCTTTGGAGCCCCCTTTTGAGATTTCTCCATCCACATTCATCCAAGCCTCCTCATATGCATAGATCCATTCAAGATTGGTGTTGAAGATCAAATGCCATTGATTTGAGACATCCTACATTCATTTCTACATACATTTGGAGTATCCCTACTTGTGGATTTAAGGATTCAAATCCTCCACAAGGACTTCAACATAAGCGAGGTGAATTGTTTCATTTAATTTATTTATACATGTTGCAATTTCAATTCAATTTCAAGGTTAATTCCTAAACTGGGGTTTGACCAAGGCAAACCCCCCATCCAAACAACAAAATGTCTCTTTTTCTTGCACGTACAGGTGTAGGACTAGGGATCGAAGCTTGGATCTAGAAACCCTTTTCGGTGAACTTCCAGGATTTGTGAACAAAATCAAAGATGACCTTCAGAATTCCAAAGTAGTCTTTGACCTTTTATCGGGGTCAAAGAATACCTGCTGCCAGAAAGACAAAAGTTTTTTGGGTTTTCTCCATCTTAGCATTTCCAGTTTGAAACAAGTTGCAGAATTGCCCGAAATTCTGCACAAACATCATAAATTAGCATTTTCTAGATCTTCCCTATTTTGAGGTTAGTATTTGCCTTTCATTTATTTCAACCTTCAAGCATATACTCTTCATAGAAAAATATAAGGTTTTCTCCTTCATTCATATTCTCCATAGATTGATTCTTTTGTGTATTGACCTTTTGGTTGATCAATTTGGATCTCGCCTTTGGGAATTTAGATTTAGAAGTAAATCTCATATTCCCCTTTTCATATCACACTATTCATTTTGGCACCCATACTACTATTTTACCCCATTCATTTTGGTGAACCCGACATACTTACTCTCCTATCTTTTAAGGAATTAGATGCCCTATTGTGTTTTGTGGTGTTAGATTTCCTTTTATCTTGTTGATGTTAGATTTTCCCTTTGTGTTAAATATTGCATGCTACTTAGATTTCAAAAATACAAAAAAATTCATGCTTTATGTTTTTTTAGTTTAGTTCATTTGCATTGTTTTGGTTTATGAGATTTACTACTTCTAGTCCTACTTATAATATTCCAGTTAGATGAAGTCATAGACTTATGGGTGCCTTTGATCCTGAGTCTTCTTCTCCTTTCCTTATGGTCCTAGATGATAATTTGATTCTTCATGATTCTAATCCTATTATGGAGAAAAACTCTTCTCACTCATCTCATGATGAGGATGATGCTTTAAGAATTCCTCCTGAACAAGTCCAAAAACTTTCAACTGAACTTGATAAAATGGGTAATTGGCTTATTCAAGAAAACCATAATCAAGATTCTATTCAAGCTATAGAGGCTCTTAAGAAATTTCTTCATGATAGTGATCAAGGTGTTAATCTTCTTCATGGTATTACTCACCTTGTGCATTCAAATGTTAAACCTTTAGCTCAAGAAGCTCAAGACTTAGGTTTGATTCCTCCTATCACTAGAGTAGAACCTTCTTCTAATCCTTTGCCAAGTGTTCCTACCTATACTCCTTCTTTGGTGACTGTGACGATTCCCTCTATTCCTATGAGTGTTCCTCCTGTGTCCCTTCCTACATCACAACCTCCTTATCATAATTTTTCTTTTACTTATTCCAATCTACTTCCAACTGTAGTTCCAAGTGTTCCTCCGGTTGTATCTTCCATTCCTACAGCTTCTTACACTTTACCTAGTGTTTCTAATGTTTCTACTCCTCCTATTTCCTCTAATGATTCAATAATCATTAGTTTGGCTCAAACTGTGTCATCCTTACAACAACAACTTGCTTCCTTAACTCAAAACAAGTTTAGTTTTCCTACATGTGACATGGGAAGTGTAGACATGGAAAATTGGCAAAGGCTTAATTCAATCAAAAGGTGCATCAAATCATCAAAATAACATGAAAAATCGATAAATGGAACAAAGGCAATTCAAATCAAAGGAAAATTCAATTAAATGATTAAATAAGGCTTGAAAAGGGGAAAAACACTAAGAAATTGATTAAATTCAATTAATGACATAGTTGTTGAAATGAAAAATCAAAATGAACCTCTTACCCTTCATGGCTAAATTTAATTACTTTAATTAATTGATAAATCACGAATTCTCTCAACAAAGGAAAAAGGAGACAAAATGGACACAAATCACTCACTTTTGTTGAAATGGTCCAGCCTTTTGAAACCATTTAAATGTTTGTCCCCCAATTTAGGGACAAAGCAAAGCCAATTGACCTTACCCAAGCATAACCATGGTTATCTCACTCTACCCCCTACCCTTGGGAAAATCTTATAAATAGAAGGCATTTTGAGGCATTATTCATCCACTCCATATCTTTGAATTGCAGCAAAGCTCTGTCAATTTGCATCCATATCACTCACTTATCATTTGTCATTGCTAATTAGCTTAAATTGCTTTGATCATAGTAGATTGTTCATCAAATAGAGCTAGAATTTGATAGAATAGATCTAAATTTGCATATCATATAGCTTAATTCTCATCTTTAGAGTGTCACTAGTGAGGATCATAGCTGAGAGCCTCATTTACCACTTTATTTTAGAGATCCATGAGATGTTGATAGATTAATTGTGCATTTGTTAGATTATTTTGCTCTAATTCTTGTTGTTCTTAGTTAATCTTATAATTTCATGAAGGTGTAAATCACTCACACACAAATGGCACCCACCGTGGGGCTCTAGGCCTCAAATTTATCATAATTTTCACGTTATTTGTAAAATTTAGGCTAGAATTGCATGATTTTGCTCACTGTTTGCAGGTTACAGGAAAGAAATCACGCCTGCCGATAAAGAAATCATGCCTACAGCAAAGAGATGTCGCTTCCAAAAATTTAAATGTCGCTTGGAGTCTGAACAATCACGCTTCTTAGACTGCAGAATGACGCTTCTGGACAAAGAAATCACGCCTACGGACATTAAATTCTCGCCTAACATACAAGCAGTTGATGCCTTTTGCTATTTAGATGTCGCCTACAAAGAATTAAAAGTCGCGGCCGAGGAATGAGTTTACGCCTGGTGTAAAGGGAGTTTACTGCATTTAGCTTTTAATTTGTCGCTTTTGATATTTTAAATGTCGCTTTCAGTTAATAAGATGTCACTTCTCTGAGTTAATTTGTCGCTTGCAATAAAGAATTTACGCGTTTATATAATTTGATATCGCACATGATTACTTTAATCTCGCTTGAGCCCCTTTTGGTGACGCTCGTGGTTAAAGTAATTACGTCTTTATTAAATTAGATGTCGCCTTTAGCAAAAGAAATGTCGCCTGGTCTAGCATTTATATTGTATCAGAGTAATTGCTGTTGTCGCCTGTATTAAAGATTTCACGCGTTTGAAAAATTTGATATCACACTTGTCTATTTTAATCTCGCTTGAGCCCCTTTTAGTGACGCTCGTGGTTAAAGTAGTCACATCTTCATTAAATTTAATCTCGCCTGTAGTCTGGATAATGTCGCCTGACTGTATTTTCTCTGTTTTGTCAAAATAAGGACTGTATGCTAACTTCACTGTCTATTTTTTTGTCTCAGGTACATGCTCTGTCACAGAAAAGTGCTCAAAATTTTTTTTTTTTCTTTTTTGCATGCAAAAAAGAAACAAAAAAGGACGTCCTATTAGAGTATACCTTGCACCTTTTGGATTTAATTTGCAAATATTTGAGTTCAAAAAAATCAAGAGCATAATCAATTTGATCATTTTAAGATTTTTGATTTTGGTTTCCCCTCACTTTGTATGAATTTGTGTTGACTAACTTGTTGGTGGAGGGAACGTTTTGCTAAGGTAAGAGAAGGATTTGGAGAGAAAACAAAAATCTACTACTTAAAAATGCGCCTAGCCTTTGCTAGCATCGTTTGAGGTATTTTTCTCATCAAGCTTGCACATTCCCTTAGCTTGTGGCATTTCAAAGTTCAAAACATAGTTTAATCATAAAAGGAAAAAATAAACACTTCAATTCTAAGAACCCCTTTGTCACGGGGTTGAAAAAGAACCAAATTGATTGTGAGTGTTTGGGATAAGGGAAAGGTAATAGGGATATGCTCTTCACTCTTTGAGTGAATCAAATTCCCAAACTTGCTCTACCAAATCCACTTTTCATGCTTTCAAATGAACATGTTTAAAACTTAGTGGGCTCGCCTCCCGAGATTGCCTTAGAAGGGCCGGTGAGAGGGATAGCCCAAAGTGGGATACACTTGCTTTTGCCGCGAGAATCTGACCCACTATAAAATGAAACGCGGGTATCCTTAATGGGGTACACGACAAAAAGGATTTTAGCTCTTTCGAACTTCCTCTAGTAGTCTTAATAGATTGCGCAAAATCGTGCTTCGGTGCGTGTGGGAAGCCCCTTAACATACTTGGGGGATGAAACGCTAAGATCTATTTTGAACGGAAAACTTACTACATAACGGTAAAAATAGCAAAACTACCTAATAGAGCCATTTAAAAGCCAAATTTGTGCTAGGTAGCTTGCTTGGAAGTCTTTCTTGTGATCAAACCCGTGGAAACATTCAAGAATATACACATTAGAATGATCTAGGGACATGGTGAACTATTGATGTGTGTGTTGAGATTGTCTTCAACTTTTCAAACAAGAAGTTCCAAAGTACTTGATCAAAATACAATTAAAATTTTTAAATCTTAAAAAATTGATCAATACCATTTACCCATTCCAAACCAACCCAACCGGATTGAAATTCACGAAGGAAGTTTATTTGGGAAACAAATCAACCCTATTATGGAGCATAATTATCAAAGTCAAGATCAAGATCTCCATAGGAATCAAAGCGATGAGGTTTCTGAAGATGACATTGTTGAAGCATCCCAAAGTCCCGTGTTTCTGGAAATAATGGAATTACTTTTGAAGTGGGATAAACACACATATTTTCTAGCTTTAGCTCAAGAAGGAGCTAAACTTCCTTATAATTATGACACATCAACCTTGAGAAAGAATGAGGAAAACCAAAGAGATACATCATATAAAATGCCATTATTAATATCAAGCTATTCTTTTCAAAGTGATGAGGTGTCTAAAGATGATGTTGTGAGAGCATCCCAAGATCCCGTGTTTATAGAAATAATGGAACGAATTTTGGACTGGGATAAAGAAGCATATTTCCTAACTTTAGCTCAATCAGGAGCTAAGCTTCCACATAATTATGACACATCAACTTTAAGAAAGGATGAAGAAAAACAAAAAGATACTTTATCTAAAGAGCCATCATTAAGATCAATTTGGCCATTCCTTTATGATGATGGGCCATCCATATCTTCATCCTCCTCACAAAAAGAAGCATTTCAGAGAAACAAAGTTATCTCAGATCAAAGGAAATTGCATAATCAACCTATTGGTGATCAAGATAATAAAGAATATGGAGTGAAAAATACCGCTCTCAAGCAAGATCTAATTCAAAAACCTCCATATAGCAAGATTAATCCATTCATCCTTTGTCCATCTCCTAACAAGGTTTCTCCCTGGATGACTTGTACACCTTTCATCCTTCATCCATCTCCCGAACCTCTATCTAGCAAAGACCCTCCCATAGCTAGCATTCCTTTCATCTTTTCTTCATCTCCCAAAGCTCCACAATTATCCAAAATTCCTCCATCAAAGAATGAGCCTAAGGATGACACTTTTCCCATTAACTATGTCTACCCTCAAGGGCTACCTCTAAAAGAAACCCAAGCTAACTTACATCTTGCTGCAGATTGTTTCCATGCTTCAAAGATCTTAGAACCCAAAGCTTCATGTGCCTCAATGCCTATTATATCTATTCATGAGGATCCTACACCATTCTTTCAAACATTCCCCACACATATCCAAACATCTACCTTATCCTTAGAAGTGGCTCCATGTCAAGAAGATAATCCAAAGAGAAAAGAGATAAACAGTGATAAAGATCAAGATCAAGATTATATACAAACCCCTCCCATATTTGATGAAGGTCCCATATCCCTTGAACCTTGTGATGATCCCCTTGCATCCTTTCATGTCTTTCAAGATGATATCCTTCCATTCCAAGAACAAAGTACCCTTCCAAGTTCCATATCTTCTCCACTTCCCAAGCAAGATCAAGATATCCCTTCCATAACTTCCAATGAGTATATTGAAAATCAAGAACAAAATACCTTCGTTACACAATTCAAAGATCCTTGTCAAGATAAAAGTATCCCATCATTTCCTTGTCATATTCCTCCATGTTCACCTCAAGAAAACATCATTCTTCCAAATCCCTTGCAAGATAATAAATCCCTTCAAGCTTCAATTGATCCTATCAAATGTGTTCCTATCAAAGCTATTCATGAGCCTATGGGTATAAAGATAAATCCTAAAGATGAGAACGTTGACGATGGAGCTCCTTCCAAAGATATTGCTATCCCTTTCACACCTTATATTCCTCCATTCAAACGAAACCACATACCTCCACTATCCTCCAAATCCATTTTGGGTGCCTATGTCCCAAAACAAAAGTCTTCATCCCTTCCATCCATACTAGGTCCATATATTCCCCCATCAACCATTCCTATCATCCCTAGCTATCCATTCACTTACCCTACCATGTATCAAGATCAACGAAGACACACATACTTAAAGAATGTCCAAACACCGATCCATATGAACCATCCATATTATTCCTATTCATCCACAATTCCTAAGTCTTTTGGAAGCAATGTTGATGTGCAACATAAAAATCATAAATCCAAGAATCCATATGTGCATAAAAATCACAATGTCCCATCTAATCGACATGTGAATGAAAAGAAAAATGAAATATCCAAAAGGCCGCAAAGGTCCATCAAGCAAAAAGAAAAAAATAAAATGTGGGTTCCTAAATCCCTCATTGAAGAAATGCATTCAAAAGCATTCCAAAAGGAAGAAAAAGCAAAGAATATGTGGATTCCCAAGTCACTTTTGAAAGACTTGCACACAAAAGAAGAATCAAAATTGACATTCAAGCTTCCAAAGGCTTCCATTCCATCTCCTTCCAAACATCCTTCATCTTATTACATCCCAAAATCCACTACCTCAAAAAGATCCTTACCTCCATTATCTATTGTTCCTCCATCATTCCACCACTCTTCAAAGTGTGTGTCAAAGTTGATCTTGCCAACATTTCCATCTTCAACATACCTTTTTCTTATCCTCACATTCATTTTCCAATGCATACTTTCCGTACTTCCATCCCTCTTATCAATACCTTTGAGCATCCTAGTCATACCCATGGTTTATTATAGCATATCTTTCAGAGGAGCATTGTCCAAAGATTCTAATGTTGGGAAAATATTGAAAAATAAAAAAAAGAAAAAAACAAAGAAAAAATGAAAAAAATGAAAAAAGAGAAAAAGTGCCTTGGTGAAAACCTAGCAATAGGCACCTTGGTAGCAAAAGTAAAGAGAAATAAATCTGTCTTATGGTGAAAACCACTTCTTGTGGCGCCTTAGACAAGTACCATGATGAAAACCTGGCAAACAGGCGTCATGCGTAATTCTTCCTTCTTGCACTCTACACTTGGGGGCAATTTTCATCCATATTTCATCTATCACCTTCGTCTTGAAAAGGTTGAACACATCCATGAGCATTGAGTATCTTGACATCCGTTATCCTTTCCATTAGCTTATGTCCTTGCTGCATCCATGTTACCCTATCATGATCTTGCTTATCCCAAATTCACCTCCATTATTCCATCAGCTTTTTCATAATCCCAAAACATCCCTTCATAGCCTCCATCACTCCTTTATCTTGATTGTGTTATCTTATCCACATCCTACCCAAATTGACCCTTGGTCTTGATCAAGATGATGAACTTTGAAAAAAAAAATTGTTATCAAAAACTTCTTGACATGTCCACTCTTTTGGATCACTTCTTTTCATGGCAGCAGATCGTTATCCTATACACTATCTAGCCCTGCACAATTGACTTTCATGGCTTATCCAAAAACATGCTTCACATTGCTATATCATTTTGTCCTTAGCTTGGGTACTCTTGAGGAGATAGTCCTATGGGTCACATTCGCATACTTCTTCCATCATAGCCTTTCCATCTCTAATCCATCAGCTTGCAAATCCATCCTTCGTGTCCTATATCTTGCTAAGACATTGGGGGCAAACCAATGTGATCTTGTTTGAGAGTGGGTACAAAGGACAGCATGAAATGTTTTGAGCTGCATCTTGCATAAACCGAGCTTTGGTAATATTTTGGAAGTTTGTCCAAGTCCAACATTTTTTCTATCCAACTGGGGCATTTGATCTTAATCAGTGAATTTCAGCAAACAAGCATGAATTCACATGAAGCAAGGCATTAATTCAAAAGGATTCAATAGTACAATATTTAGTCACATCAGAGAGGGAATTATCAGAGCTTCAGAAGAGAGAAGAAGATTTTCGTGAACCTTTGATGGATATCATTGTTCACTAACCAAGAATTCGATTACCACAACTTGATCCATGAGTCTTCATTGACTTTATTATTCGGGATTAAAAATTGACAAAACACTTTAAAAAGATCAGAATCCTTGGAAATACTTTTTGAAAATCATGAAACAATGCAAAACACTTGAAGCTTTCTTTTGATGATCTTTACTTACATTGATTTTATCACATCTTTTTAGCTAATCGATGATGTTTCGACTAGATTGGTGATGATGGAGACATGATATTTTTCTTGCCTTTGAGTGACTATCTTGAGGGATATCCAACAACTTATGTGAATTCATCTAATGACATGGTCATCAAAGAACCATCGAGGACTTTCATATAGGGTGGAAGGTTGACCTTTGCTTGTTTATGCAACATTGAATTCGTTGAAACTGGTATTCATACTCTCATAGTTGGTTTATTCGACTAGTGTGGGTTGTACTAGTTCAAAAAGGAGGTTACCAAATGTGATAAAAAGTGGTATTCATATCATCATGTCAGTGGGCAGTGGTGATTGTACTTTCTTTCCGGTCCCAAAGTGCTCAATGATGAAAATTTATCCTCGAGGCATTTATTTGCTAAAAGCTAGTGACACTTAGCTGCATTGCATTGCATTATCACGGAAGGTTAATTGCATTATCATGTTAGATTAATTGCATGTGCATTTGTTTGTAGTATTTTTCCAAGGGAAAAGGGGGTTCATTCAATTGAAATCTTGATCAATCATAAAATGGGTCATTCAATCAAGAATCAAGGAAAGTCCATAAATCATAAGTGTCCATAATATCAAAGATCCATGAACTTTTTCTAATCAAAGATACAATGTCATCAAAGTGATACATCAAAGTCCTGATCAATAACTGAAATATCATGATACAATATCAACAAGCTGAAAGAGCTCCATAATCAATCATCTCAATAACATGTACTCTAGCTGGGTCAAACCCATGACTTAAATCCAAATATCCAAGAATTAAAATGGAAAAGGAGATCATGTTCATCATGTTAAAACATTTCAAATCCTTTGTAGTGATTATGCTCATGACCATAGGATTTTAACAAAAAAAATTTCTAGAACTTTCCTTGACAAGGCCTTACAATGATATTGTTCCTTGCCTCCTTATTCTATGGATTCATTTCCACAACTTTCCAATGCCTTTATTCAACAATTTCAAAACAATATCAGCCCGCAAGTGTCTTCAACTGATTTGATGCGTTGTAAACAAAGTACTAAGGAAAAATTGATTGAATTTATTGGTAGATTTAAGCATTTGCATGCTCAGATTTCCTATCCTGTTCTTGATATTGATATTCAATGTATGTTTATTTCAAATTTGCAAAAGGATATTAGAGATAAGATCCTTCTTACTGAATTTACCTCTTTTCAACAACTTTGTGCAGTGCTTCATCATTATCAATTACAAGTGAGTCAATTTGAGAGCACCAATCCAATGGCTCTTCTTCTAGTTGATAAGAGTGATGCTGCTCCTAATCCGAACAAATTTCAAAAATTCAACAACTATGTCAAGAAAAACAAATAAGCGTTTGAATGTAGTTGTTGATCAAGTTTCTATTGCATCTCACAATGCCACTTCTACATCCACTATCTTTTGATTAAATCATATGTTTACTCCTCTTTCTAAATCTTTACGTTCTATTATGAATAGCTTGTTAACTGCTAATATGATTACTTTACCTCTTATTCAACCTCTTTTAGCTGCTATGATTGCATCTAAATCTTTTGATCCTAAAGATTTTTTTCAATATCATCATTAGAATGGTTATGATACTGAGAAGTGTTATTCTTTAAAACATAAGGTTCAAGACTTAATTGATTCTAATGCCTTATATGTTGATAATCTTGATGGTAGTGGGAAAAAATCTGTCTCTCCTCCTAATCAAAACCTTCAAATCTATATGAATCCTTTACCTACACATGATACTAATATCATTGCTCAGCCATATTCTATGAAAATTATGTATGATTCAAAGATGGATGATCTCAACCACATTGTTAATCAAGTGGAGCATGTTGGTCAAAATGTATCTCCACCTCAACCTCAACCTCAGCTTCAACCTCAAGTTCAATCTCAACTTCAACCAAAACCTAAGCCTAAATTGAAAACTCAACCTAAACCTTGACAACAACCTAAGAATAAAAGATCTCAGGAACTTTTGATTACCTTTGATGATTCTAAGACTATTAAAGCTCCCAATGGTCCCCTTTACATTTATGCTAAATTTCTTAGAAACCTACTCGTGGTTGTCTTGTTGATCCTACATCCTTAGTCAATTTTATTAATGAAGAAAATATTTTTATGAAAATATTGCAACGCGATTCTTATAATACATCGGATGTGTGGATTCAAACTTGTACTAGTTTTCTTTATCCATCATTTGGTTCTATTAAATTGCTGGTTGAACTTTGTGGAAAGATTTTGAACACTACCTTTGTTGTTGTTCCTACTTCTAATCAATTTCAAGTTAAGCTTGGTTTGCCATGGTTAAATGCCATGCATGCTATTGCTTCACCTATCCATAAATGTCTTAAATTTGTTGATGATGAAGAAGTGAAGATGGTTAATCATAGTTTATTTTAACCTTCTAGGCCTAGAGATTGTGCTGCTCTTGATTTCTTTTGGCCTTCATTACCTAATTCATGTCCTCCTAAACCTGATAATATTTTCCATTCATATCAAGCCTATAAGCATCGTAAGATTCTTTAATTAAGTGTACCTCCTATGGATCTTAGTCATGGTCTTTTTCCTACACCTTCCATACCTCCTTTAACTATGGCATCTAGTTTTGTTAATCAAATTCCTACTATTCCTAATAATCCTATTGATCTTCCTAAAGAACCTATGAAGGATCCTATGATTGTTCCTCCTAGTTCTCAACCTACTTCAAGTAAAGAAAAGTGTAATCAATCTTCTAATGAATACCGTAAAAAGCGTCATGCTCATGCTAAAGCTCATAATACTATTCTTCAAAGATCTCTACCTTCTTCGAATAAACCTATGCACGATGTGTTAGAATAAGTTGTTACTAATAATGATGTTAAGATGCATGATTATGATAATTCTATTCATATCTTAGATCCTATTTTGATTAATCTGGATGAAGAAGATACTCTTGATGATGTTAATGATGAATATGAGACTATTGAAATTGACATTGATTTACCTAATATGATTTCATCACAATTGACTATTACATCTAGTGTTGAACATTGTGATTCTCAAGAGGATCCTTCTTTGGAACTGGCTATCATTCCTACAGTGTTGGATATAGTCCCTCTTGTGAGTTACCCACCTTCCGTAAATGATATACAATGAGATGGGGAGAGTAGGTGGCACGGTTGATCATCTTGTCCTTTATGGTAGCTTTTGTTGTGTGTTTTCCTATTGTATTGTTCTTCTCCCATAATGTGTTTGCTCAATGTTGTTAGATTCTTTTATATGACCCTTGCTACTCAGTTGGTGCAAGGTGATAAAGGAATCAAACCTATTGTACAATTCTTCTATATGTATCTCTATTCTTCTATATGTTGATTCATGTTATGTTGTAAATGTGCTACTGTTTGTAAATTTTTCCTTGTATAATCTACTTGGATTCAAGATGTGGTAGCACTGATTCTTTTTGGTCTCCATGTCATGGTCTGAAAATATTCTTCTTCGTATATATATTATGTGATCTTTCCTCTTTTGTTATTGTAGTTCTACTTTCTTTGGGGAATGATGTCAATTCATTTGCAATAATATCATATATATATTATCTTATAATCAAACTGACCCCATGGTAGGTAGATCCCTTCTGTGTTCTCTGTATGTTTTTTGTGGTATTTCCCTTGAGTTTTCTTTGTTTGAGGGCATCTCATAGTGAAAACATAATCAGTGGAGTTGTTTATATTTCCGTTAAAGCCATTGCTCCTGTTAAAGTGTTAGCAATGACTCTAACATGGAGACATACACTCTGCTCACCTATTGCGCACACACACTTTTCGATACACATTATTTTTCAAGATACCTTTTCTCCCTTTTTAGATTAGTAACTAATCTTTAAAGCATGGATTTATATTTCAAGATCTCTTGATCCCGCCAGTTTCAAATTTTTGATCCATTAAGGTCAGAGGTGTCCTTAAGACTAGATCTCTTTTGTTTTTGGTTTTACTCTTATAGAATAGAATATTTCTAAAGGTGAATCCTTGATGGGTTGACTAGTGAGTAGCCACATTCACTAGGTGGTTCAATTCCATCTTTCCGGTTGCATAGTTTCCTTGTGTGGTTCACAATGGGACATAAGTTCTCCTTGGGTGAGATAATCACACACACTCTCTCTCTCTAGAGATGTCTCTCTTATTGTGATCTTGGAGTTGATGAAGACTTGAGTCCCTAGGGGCTTGAGGTTTCCTTTGTCCCATTGATTATGATAGGATTATCTTTTCATTTTGATCTCCTTTACCAAGAGTTTGCATCGAGTCCATACTCTTTCTAAAGTGGGGGCTTAATGTATCATCTTAAAATGGAAGCACTTACATGTTAAGAGCATTTAGCCCTCTGAGTGAGTGGTCTGGGGTCATGTTAAGTGCCTTGATTAGGTCTTTGCATGTATCTGGATTTCTCCCCCCATTCTGCTTCTCTCTCCACTTGTTTTCACTATCTTTCTGCATTTCCTAGCACTTTGGATTGAGGTCCTAAGGTTTTTGACCTAAATGTCAAAGACAACCTTGAGGGTCAAAGATGACCTAGACCCTAACCTAGGTCAAGGAAGACCTTGACCTTGACCTAGGGTGGGGTCTACCTCATCCTTGACCCAGGGTTCAAATTTCAAGGTCCCATGATTTTCAGATGTCGGGTTTCAAAAATATTTCTTTTCCCACTTCTAGGTCGGTCATTTCGGGTTTCAGAATGGTAAATCTTTAAATTGCATTTAATTTGGGTCCGTTTCTAGGGGTTAAGGTTAATTGGGATTTAATTCTCCAATGTCAGCCTTCTCTAGAGGTTTGTGCCCTAGATCACTATAAAAGGAAGCCTTCTTCTCTCATTGGATCCATCACTTTTTGCAATCAAGCATCCATTATCAAGTAAGCTCTCAAGTGAAATCAAGAAAGAAAGATGGAGAAGGAAATAAAGAAATCATTCATTCAGCTTCAAGCCTAGCAATCAAGTATTCAAGCATTCATCAAGGAAGATCCATTGTTAGCCATTGAAGGATTCAATCTCTTTGGAGCCCCATTTTGAGATTTCTCCATCCACATTCATCCAAGCCTACTCATATACAAAGATCCATTCAAGATTGGTGTTGAAGATAAAATGCCATTGATTTGAGACATCCTAAATTCATTTCTAGATACATTTGGAGTATCCCTACTTGTGGATTCAAGGATTCAAATCCTCCACAAGGACTTCAACATAAGCAAGGTGAATTGTTTCATTTACTTTGTTTATACATGTTGCAATTTCAAATCAATTTCAAGGTTAATTCCTAAATTGGGGTTTGACCAAGGCAAACCCCCCATCCAAAGAACAAAAACCCTATTTTTCTTGTAGGTACAGGTGTAGGACTATGGATCAGAGCTTGGATATGGATACCCTTTTCGGTGAACTTCCGAGATCAGCAAACAAAGTTAAAGATGACCTTTAGAATTCTGAAGTAGTCGTTAATGTTTTATTGGGGTCAAAGACTACCTGCTGTCAGAAAGGCAAATGTTTTCTGGTTTTTCTCCATGTCAGCATTTCCAGTCCAAAACAAGTTGTAGAATTGCCTGAAACTATGCACAGACATCAGAAATTAGCATTTTCTAGATCTTCCCTATTTTGAGGTTGAATAGTGGTAATTTGGAATCACCACTCTTTGTGTAAGTGTGTGGGGAAAATGTAAGATTCACTCCTAAATCCAAATTCCCAAAAGAGAGATCCAATTTGATCAACCAAGAGGTTAATACACAATTGAATCAATCTATGAAGAATATGAAAGAAAGAATAAATCCTATACTTCCCGATAGTTGGATCAAGCTTGAAATCTGAAATAATTGAAGTGCAAATACTAACCTTGAATTATGGCAGATCTGGAAAATGATGAATTCTAGCTTCTGTATGAACTTTTTGAAGATTTCATCACCTATTTTGGACTAGAAATGCTGAGGCGGACAAAACCCAAAAATCTTTTCTCCAAATTCACATAGGTCGACTTTGACCTTTTAAAAGGTCAAAGATGACATTATTTATTTGAAGTCCGATTCTGATTCTGTTCACAGATCTTGAAAGATTTCTGAAACGGGTATCCGAATTTGCTCTCAAATCCAATATTTTTCACCTGTACTTGCAAGAAAATGGGGTTTTTTGGTTGTATGGGGGGTTTGCCTTAGTCAAACCCCAATTTAGGAATTAACCTTCAAATTGAATTGAAATATATGGTGCATAAAAAAAGTAATTGAAACAAATCACCTCGCTTATGTTGAAGTCCTTGTAGAGGATTTGAATCCTCAAATCCACAAGTAAGAATGCTTCAATGAATTTAGGATGTCTCCAATCAATGGTATTTTGATCTTCAACACCAATCTTGATTTGATCTTTGCATATGAGAATATTTGAATGAATGGAGAAGGAGGGATCTTCAAGGGGGCTCCAAGGAGATTGAATCCTTCAATACCTAACAATGGAACTCCTTGATGGATGAATGCTTGAACACTTGCTTGAATGCTTGAAGACTTGTTTGATTGCAAAACTTGATGATTGAGTGATGTCAAATTGATATGAAAAATGAGAGAGGAAGGCCTCCTTTTATAGTGATCTAGGGCACACTCCTCTAGATGGGCCACCTTGAAGAATTAAATCCCAATTAGGTCCTCACCTTTAGAAAATATACCTTGATTAAATACCATTAAAGGATTTACCATTTCAGAGCCTAAAATAGCTGACCTGGAAGCGAGAAATAACTTTCTCGAAAACTAAATTACCAACAAATGAAACTTTAAAATTATAGAAGGAAGAGGTCAAGGTCGAGGTCAACCTTGACTTGGTCAAGGTCAGGGTTGACTTTGACCTCAAACCCTAACTTTGCCAGATTCTGCAACAAGAGTTCCAGTGGTGCCAGAAATGCAGAATTTGATGTTAGAACAGGACCCAGTGTCAGGAACAGACAGAAAATCCTTTGAATGATGTGATGAAGGACTAGGAGGTCTCATTTCTAAACCCTACCTAGAAAATAGAGCCATAGAAAAAGGAAAATTAGGAAAGTCCTTAAGACCTTAACCCTAATTTCACCTAGAATGAAGAAATCAAGTGCGGAGAAGAAGTGGAAAGCGGGGAGAAAGCCAAATACATGCAAAGACCCAATCAAGGTGCTTAACATGACCCCAAACCACTTACTCGAAGGGCTAAATGCTCTTAACATGGAAGTGCTTCCATTTTAAGATGATACAGAGGTTAGTATTTTCCTTTCATTTATTTCAGCTTTCAAGCATATACTCTTCAAAGAGAAATATAAGGTTTTCTCCTTCATTCATATTCTCCATAGATTGATTCTTTTGTGTATTGACCTTTTGGTTGATCAATTTGGTTCTCTCCTTTGGGAATTTGGATTTAGAAGTAGATCTCATATTTCCCTTTTTCATATCACACTATTCATTTTGGCACCCATACTACTATTTTACCCCATTCATTGACATAAGATAATAGTTATATAATCAAACAAACATAGTTCACTCCATAGTTTTCATTATATCTTGTGAAGGAAATTATACATTGTTAAAATTATCTATTTATCCAAAAATATTTTGAATATCTCAGCATTGCATATAACTAAACATCTCAGCATTGCATGACACACCACTATTGTGGCATTTCATGAAACTGTTCTTGTGCTTTTCCAGTGTTTTTATTGCATCTTGTGAAGGACTTTATACATTATTAAAATTATCAATTTATACTTTCAGAATTAGCTCACTCCATTGCATGGAACAAAGAGAATCCCCTGTGATTTAACATCATTGACATGCCTCCTTTCATTAGCTTCATGTCACCTTCTCATAGCTTCCTATGTGTTTCATCCTTCATTTATACACTTACTTCGACCAAAATTTTAATTTTTTGATAAATTTCGCCAAAGGCTTTGTAGGAAACCAGGTAAGGGGTATTCTTGAGTTCAAACACATTGAGTTGCTACAACTAAATTATAAATCATGAATTCACTATAAAAATTAATTCACTATAAATCAAGGGGCATTATAAATTATGAATTCTCTATAAAATTAATGTATTGCTCTAGATTTCATATGGACATTTTTTCAAATGGTTGGCATGTATGTTTATTCAAATGGAGTTATATCATTTGGAATGGATATATGATTGGTTGATATCAAATTCTATGTCAAGATTTACAGTATTAAATTGATCATAGTTAGAAGACTCAGACACAAGAAGAATATGAGTATAGCCAATTTTGAGAAGAATATGAATGAATGCAAACCTAAATAAGTGGATGAACATAAATAATGAAGATGACTGATATTACGTGAAGTAATGAAGTGTTGACCCTGGGTTCAATCCAGTATGCTCATGTATGATCTAGAAACTGCAAGGAAAGAAAGGATGGGGTTAGATCCAAAGGATCTAAGCAATGCCTAACACCCTATTATTGATCCTCATATATAATTATGCATGTTCATAGTTAAGCCATCCACTTATAAAAGGAACTATGCTATAGAACATGTGCACTCAAGAACATGTGCATTGTATAGGCGTTGGAATCCAAATGAAGCCCTACATTTTTGTTTCTATGAACACCTGGTGAATCACTATTGTGGCTGCATTTATTTCTCTATGAACACTTGGTGAATCACTATTTTGACCACATCATCCAAATAGTGTAACAACAACACCAAATGTTGTTGTTCCATCTGGTGTTGCTATGGCATCATTTCCAAATGATATATCCACAATAGTAACCCACCATGCCCATCAACACAAGGCAGACATGATCAAGCGTAATCAATGGAGGGGACATTATCAAGGTCAAATCAGAGGTCAATTTTCATTCCTTGAAATTTTATATTTGTACAGTTATAAAATTTCATGCCTTGAAATTTTATAACATAGTTCCTTAGCATTTGATCTTAAGATTGCAGCCATGACTTGAGATATGCATTCAAGCTTTGTCTTCTCATTAACTCAATTGTATTTTGATGGAATTTGTTGATTTAATTGTGACACCAACTTGGTTATAAAAAAAATAAAAAAGAAAGTGTCATTTGTAATTTTTGTGAATTTGAAGAGCTGCCACGAAGATGACACTACACTTTTGCATGGTGCGAAGAGGGCATTCAAGTTTGGCATGTGTGAAGAGGCCAACACCATGTGGGATGAGGGAACTGACATTTTAGGTAGGCATTCGAGCTTTATCTTCTCATTAACTCAAGTTTATTTTGATGGCATTTGTTGATTTAATGGCACAATATGAATGTTAATAGTGGCATTGTTTACATCTTAGCATTTGGAATGCTCAATGACCCATGAGCTTTGAGAGCTAGGGAATCATTGCTATTACGTTCAAGGCATTGTGTGAAGTTTTTGATCTCTCTTTATTTGTTTTGTTATTGATATTCACTATGTGGTAGTCCCCGTTTATGATCATATCATGAGGAAATGTCTTGATGGTTCACAGGCTGCAAGCTAGGGCATCATGCATTGTTTATGAGCTCACTATTTGAGCACTATCCAATCAAATAGGGACATGAGGTGCTCAAACAGTGAACTCATAAACAATGCATGATGCCCTAGCTTGCAGCCCACAAGCCATCAAGACATTTCCTCATGAAATGATCATAAACGGGGAGTACCACATAGTGAATATCAACAACAAAACAAATAAAGAGAAATCGAACACTTCACACAATATATGTTGTTCTATAAGATTTTATTAAGACTAAATATATTGTTTTATTAAGATTTTATCAAGACAAAGTATTTTGGGTTAGTTTTATATTATTTTATAATATTTTATTATGACTAAATAGATGATGTAAACTCATAATTATACTTGATATATATATACTTCAAAGGAGGAATTATGAAATATAATTGTAGGTAGTTATCTCTTCTATAATGATGGATGAGTGAAAGGTAATGATCAATGAGGTTGCTGCTATTAGATCATACATTAATACACTTACTATTTTGAAATTGAGCTCGGGCATCATGCAATGTTATTGTTGTCATTGCATGCTTGTTGTTGTTGTGCACCATATATTGTTTTATACACTATTTATTTCATTGAGACCATGAGCTTGACATTTGTAATGTATTTTTTGTTATTGGATCAATGCTACCATGTTGTTGATGTTGTAGATGCATTGAATCACCATTGCCATTCTATTTTTATAGTAGCAATATAACAAACAGAGCACTGACCAATCAAATAGGGACATCAGTAAGACATTTAATGCATTATTACTTCATCATGATGATAAAAATTTCATTGGCTCAAAGCACATAGAATGTGGGTAGATGCATTGAATCACCACTTCCATTCTATTTTGATGAAGAGGAACTATGTTATAAAATTTCAAGGCATGAAATTTTATAACCATACATATATTTTATGAGTATAACTGTACAATAGAAGAGTACCCACATGCCTTGGTTGTTATTGGTCTATGAATAGTTTTGGTTTTCCTTTCCCAATTGAGATGTCATCCTAAGATTCAAAAGGACCAAGGTAATAATAAGTCTTGAACATAAATGCATGATTATGGATCCTCAACTAGGAGTTGTGATGCAAATGAAGAACACTTATATGGGTTTACCCACATAAGGAAAATGGTTTCATTCATCTTTCTTTCAAGTTCTCTTGGTTACTTTCCTTGGCCTCTAGGCTTGGGCATCCTATAGGGGTTGAACCAAAATTACGAAGGCATTAAGGACACATAGAACAATAGGTTTGGGGACTTAGACTTATGTTCAATCCTTAGTAATTGTTTGGGGAACTAATTACTAGATGAGTGACTATAGTACCCTAGTTTCCATTATTAAATGATCTTGTTTAATTTGTGTTCATCTCATGCAAAGATACATGTAAAGGAAAATAAATGTTTGCATCTAAAGATTACATGTATATATATGAAAAATAACTTGTATATACTATACAAGGAAAATAACTTTTAGAAAATAACATAAATAATAAGGGTGCCAAACATTTCCTGTAGTGATGAATTTTTGACCCAGGTATGAATCTAGTGTGCCCCTGTGTGATCTAGAACCTATAAAGAAAAGAGAGATGGGGGTTAGATAAAAAATATCTAGGAAATGAATGGAATCCTATTACTGATCCTCATCTACAATTGTGCATGTGCATTGTCAAGCCATACACTTCTGAAAGAAACATGTGCACTCAAAAGAATGTTGCAGAGAGTAAATGGCTGCATTTATATCTGCATGAACACCTGTGAGTCACTATTGTGACTACATCATTCAAATAGTGCAATAGTAACACCAGATGTTGTTATTTCATCCGTTGTTGATGTGACATCATTTCCAAATGATGCACCCACAACAGTCACACACCATGCCCATCAACACAAGGTAGTCATGAGCAAGCATGAGTAAGGAATGGAAGGGGCATACATAATCATCAAATCAGAGGAGAAAAGCATCAAATCTGCATATTAAGAGAGGAGTACATCATGGATTTCAAGTAGAGATCATAACATCACAACATGGTTGATAGCCCCAAGGAGGCCCCATTGCATGTAGTGAGTAAGCTACATCAAAACAAAGAGGTACACAAATTTGCATCATCTATACATTAATGCTATGGCATGGAGTATATTTGAATCTGCATTTTAAAGGATATGTAAGAAAGCTGCATGGTGCTAGTGAAATTAACAAAGGTACAGATCTAATGAAGTAATGAAGCTACCCACATTCTATGTGCTTTGAGCCAATGAAATGTTTATCATCATGATGAAGTAATAATGTATTAAATGTCTTACTGATGTCCCTAGTTGATTGGATGGTGCTCTGTTTGTTATATTATTACTATCAAAATAGAATGGTAGTGATAATTCAGTGCATCTATAGCCTCAAAAACATGGCGACATCAATCCAATGACAGAAAATACATTACAAATG
Source organism: Chamaecyparis obtusa (assembly GCA_027943335.1). Classification (NCBI taxonomy): domain Eukaryota; kingdom Viridiplantae; phylum Streptophyta; class Pinopsida; order Cupressales; family Cupressaceae; genus Chamaecyparis; species Chamaecyparis obtusa. The sequence continues at coordinate 107,470 of BSBK01011584.1, read as the reverse complement.
CCAAGCTCACAATCTCAATGAAATAAACAGTTTATGAAACAATATATGGTGCACAACAACAACAAGCATGCAATGACAACAATAACATTGCATGATGCCCGAGCTCAAATTCAAAACAATAAGTGTATTAATGTATGATCTAATAGCAGCAACCTCATTAATCATTACCTTTCACTCCTCCATCATTATAGAAGAGATAAATACCTACAATTATATTTCATAATTCCTCTTTTGAAGTATATATATATATATATATATATATATATATATATATATATATATATATATATCAAGTCTAATTATGAATTTACATCATATATTTAGTCTTAATAAAATCTTATAAAACAACATACAATGTGAGAAGTGTTTGATCTCTCTTCATTTGTTTTGTTGTTGATATTCACTATGTGGTACTCCCTGTTTATGATCTTTTCATGAGGAAATGTCTTGATGGCTCATGGGTTGCAAGCTAAGGTATCATGCATTAACTATGAGCTCACTGTTTGAGCACACACCAATCAAATAGGAACATGAGGTTCTCAAACAATGAGCTCATAAACAATGCATGATGCCCTAGCTTGCAGCCCATGAGCCATCAAGACATTTCATCATGAAATGATCATAAACGGGGAGTACCACATAGTGAATATAAAAAAAAAACAAATAAAGAGAGATCAAACAATTCACACAATGCCTTGAAGGTAATAGAAATGATGCCCTAGCTCTCAAAGATCATGGGTCATCAAGCATTCCAAATGAAAAGATGTAACAATGCCAGTATTAAACAATGAACTCATTAACAATGTATGATGCCCTAGCTTGTATCCCACGAGCCATCAAGACATTTCCTCATGAAATGATCAATAACGGGGAGTACCACATAGTGAATATTAAAAGAAAAACAAATAAAGAGAGATGAAACACTTCACACAATTCCTTGAAGGCAATAGCAATGATGCCCTAGCTCTCAAAGCTCGCGGGTCATCAAGCATTCCAAATGAAAAGATGTAAACAATGCCACTATTAAACAATGAGCTCATGAACAATGTATGATGCTCTAGCTTGCAGCCCGCAAGCCATCAAGACATTTCCTCATGAAATGATCATAAACGGGGAGGACCACATAGCTAGTGAATATCAACAACAAAACAAATAAAGAGAGATCAAACACTTCACACAATATATGTTGTTTTATAAGATTTTATTACGACTAAATATATTATTTTATTAAGATTTTATTAAGACAAAGTATTTTGGGTTAGTTTTATGTTTTTTTATAAGATATTTATTAAGACTAAATATATGTTGTAAACTCAATATAAAAAATAGAGCACCGACCAATCAAATAGGGACATAAGGTGCTCAAACAGTGAGCTCATAAACAATGCATGATGCCCTAGCTTGCAGCCTATGAGCTATCAAGACATTTCTTCATGAAACGATCATAAATAGGGAGTACCACATAGTGAATATCAACAGCAAAACAAATAAAGAGAGATCAAACACTTCACACAATGCCTTGAAGGTAATAGCAACAATACCCTAGCTCTCAAAGATCGCGGGTCATCGAGCATTCCAAATGCTAAGATGTAAACAATGTCATCTAGACATGTGTACTGTGAGATTTCCTACAATAAATAGACTTCTGATGATTTTCACAATAGTACATGTGTTGCAAGAAAGCTCAAAGTACTGCTTAGGAAAATATGAACAGTCATCACCCGTGCATTTTAGAGTTGATCATAGAAGGTATATGCATAACAAAATAAATAAATGGAGATCAAACACTTCACACAATGCCTTGAAGGTAATAGAAATGATCAAACACTTCAAAATAGGGACATCAGTAATAAAATAATACACTTAATGTTTTGAATTTGAGCTCATAAAGATTAAGATATCCCTATTTTATTACTGATGTCCCTATTTACATCTTTTCATCAAATGACACAAAAACATCAAGAATGGTCCTATATGGTCACTAATAGCCAACTTTTAGAAGAATATGAATGAATGAAAACATACATAAGCGATTGAACATAAATAATGAAGGTACCAAACATTGCCTGAAGTAATGAAGTGTTGACCTAAGGTTCAATCCAGTATGCTCTTGTATGATCCAAAACTTGCAAGGAAGGAAAAGATGGGGTTAGATCCAAAGGATCTAAGCAATGCCTGGAACCCTATTATTGATCGTCATCTACAATTATACATGTGCATAGTCAAGCCATACACTTCTAAAATGAACTATGCTACAGAACATGTGCACTCAGGAAACATATGCATGTAGTGAGTAAATCAAGACCAAAATGGAGCAAAAAGTATGATGTCAAATGTGTTATCAAGCAACACCTCATGGGCTATGAGTCAACATGGTATATATGTTGTTTATACAAGATCAGTAAAAGGACATCTACAACCTCAACAACATGGCAATATTAATCCAATAACAAGAAATACATTACAAATGCCAAGCTCATGGTCTCAATGAAATAAATAGTGTATAAAAAAATATATGATGCCTGAGCTCAAATTTAAAATAGTAAGTGTATTAATGTATGATCTAATAGCAGAAACCTATTTGATCATTACCTTTGACTCCTCCATCATTATAGAAGAGATAACTACCTACAATTATATTTCATAATTGCTCCTTTGAAGTCATAGGTTAGTTTAACTATTGGACAATGAGCTGATAGAAGTTTCGAATAGATTTGAATAAAAACTAAGAGTATTGAATTTTATTTGTTCCTATTGTGATTTCAGGGGAGAAGAAGGATAAGACCTTTTCAGCGGATCAGGGTGGTGTATATAGCCTGTAAGTTTATATGTTTGCAATTTTTTTTTGTTTGAGGCTTAATTATGTTAGTTTTTAAACATAAATATTTTTCTTTCTTATTTCAAATTTATTCCTTCATATGTCATACCTGATGCATAGTGAATTCATAGGAGTTTCGAATAGATTTGAAGAAAAAATAAAGAGAATTGAATTTTAATTTTTCTTATTGTGAATTCAGGGGAGAAGAAGGCTAAGATCTTTATAGCTGATCTTGTCTGGGCAAGGTACAAAATTTATTCTTGTCACAATCTAAAAATATTTGGAGTTGATTTTAGCTCTTAATCATAGAAAGAGATCTATAATTTACAGATCATTGTGACAAGTATTTTTAATTCAAATTTATGACTAAGTGTTACAAATAAGAAATGTAAATTAGGTTGACTTCCAAACACCATAGGAAACTTTAGTAGATCATGTTTGATGAAAATGATAATGAAATTTGGCATGTGCGGGTAAAGGAATCATGCGGTCATCATTTTGTTTGGGCTATGGTTTTCATGTATAGTGTTTGTAAAATTTTTCATCCTTAAACTAAACCTATCCTTCCTAGTATCCAGATTATTGATGCTTCTATTGGTATTAATTTGGATGCTAGTTCTCATGCTCTTTGGTGCCTTTCCATGCTTTATTTAGTGTTGAGTTTTTAACTTGCTGACCTCCTTGTTCTGCCAGCGTACTCTACGTTTTCAGATGCTATATTTCCCAAGTCTAGTTGGTGCCTTACTTTCCCCTCTTTGGTTCCATGCTTTCTTACATTAAGAGTTCATTTTGTCTCTGATTAGGGCACTATTTATCCTTGACTGTATTCTTTTCAAGTCTGATCTATTATAGTTGTTTCTTTTTTCTTTGAATCATTGTTTACAATTAATTTTCATGCAATAGTTGTGTGAAGAACAAGAAAAAAATGGTGAACGAGTGTATTTGACAAAGATAACCATGACACATTTTGTTGGGCTGATTGGGTTGGCCTGGTACCATTTACATGTCCTGGCCAAATATTAAACAGTGAGCTCATGAACAATACCAGTATTAAATAGTGAGCTCATGAACAATGCCAGTATTAAACAATGAGCTCATGAACAATCTATAATGCCCTAGCTTGCAGCCTACGAGCCATCAAGACATTTCCTCATGAAATGATCATAAACGGGGAGTACCACATAGTGAATATCAACAACAAAACAAATAAAGAGAGATCAAACACTTCACACAATGCCTTGAAGGTAATAGAAATAATGCCCTAGCTCTGAAAGCTCACAGGTCATCAAGCATTCCAAATGAAAAGATGTAAACAATGCTAGTATTAAATAGTGAGCTCATGAATAATGTATGATGCCCTATCTTGTAGCCTGTGAGCTATCAAGACATTTCCTCATGAAATGATCATAACCGGGGAGTACCACATAGTGAATATCAATAGAAAAATAAATAAAGAGAGATCAAACACTTCACACAATGCCTTAAAGGTAATAGCAATGATGCCCTAGCTCTCAAACCTCATGGGTCATCAAGCATTCCAAATGAAAATATGTAAACAATGCTAATATTCAATAGTGAGCTCATAAACAATGTATGATGCCCTAGCTTGTAGCCCGCGAGCCATCAAGATATTTCCTCATGAAATGATCATAAACAGGGAGTACCACATAGTGAATATCAAAAGAAAAATAAATAAAGAGAGATCAAACACTTCACACAATGCCATGAAGGTAATAGCAATGATGCCCTAGCTCTCAAAGCTCGCGGGTCATCGAGCATTCCAAATGCTAAGATGTAAACAATGCCACTATTAACATTCATATTGTGGGCCATTAATTGAGTTAATGAGAACAAAAATCTCAAATGCATACCTTAAGTGCCAGTGCCCTCTTCCCACATAGTGTTGGCCTCTTTGTGCACACCAAAATTGAATGCCCTCTTCGTGCCACACAAAAGTGCAGTGCCATCTTCGCGACAGCTCTTCGAATTCACAAAAATTACAAATGACACTTTCTTTTTCTTTTCTTTTTTGTTTATAACTAAAGGGGTGTCACAATTATGACATCATCATCACTATTATGACACCTTCGGGTGCACTTGCATAAAAAACACAAAAAACAAACACAAATTGTAGTAGCATCACAAATTGGCATCAAAATTTGACCCCAAATGTTGTAGTGACTCTAAAAGCAAGATTCATCCTGTGGGCCATACAATGAATGCCAACAACATATGGTGAAGAAGAAGCATGCATATTTGTCCAAAGACCATTCCTATGACCTTGCATTACTGAAGCTCCATCCCCTCCAACACAAATCAAATTCTTCACTATTGTCAATTCATCCATAGCTCCATATTCAATTAAATGGCTGTTTACTAATTGAAATAAATATTCCAATGCCACATTGTCCCTCAATTTTGTAACAGTTAGTAGATATGGTTGGTAGACATTATTCTGTAAAGTATAAACATGCATGCATACCCACGACGTATTATCTATTTTTGTAACTTCATCTAATGAAAATGCAATAAAGGTTGACTCTTTTATTTTTCTCTGTACATCCTCTATTTCAACATAGGCAATACAACTTTCCCATTCCCATCCACTGCTTATTGACCAATGAGGGATAGGATAGTTAGGAACTTTCAAAAAGTGTAACAAACCACTCATTTCTAGATAGAATATCATTGGATGAACTCTACTCAAAATATGGAAAACATTACTTAATTGAACATCTTTTCCACATTCTTCTACTTCACTTGCTTTTGCAAAAATAACATTAATAGAACCTTGAGCTTCACCAGGCTTCGTCTTAAATTTTTGAAACAAATAATATTCCTTAGAATTCCTTTTATGTTGATATTTCTCCTTTTTTTTATATCTTACCACTTTTATTTCCTTTCCATCTATAGTTGAGGTTTCCTAAACTTTACCAACATGTTTCTCTATGGTGTCTAGTTTAAGCTGCAACCACTTTTCCTTTTTATACTTCGAACTACAAATCGTATATCTGCATTCCATTGGAGGCTCACCTAAAATTAGATTGTACACGGGTTTAATGGATGGATATGGGTGAACCCACAATAGTGGGTTACACTTTTTTGCTTGAACAGACAATAAACTCTACATTTTGAATAAAAACTTTCAAATTCTGATGCATATTGTCATTAAACCTATTGAAACCAAAAGATGAAGTGAATTAGAGTCTTTTAGTATTTTATGTCTAAATTCTAAATGTATTTTTTATTTTTATTTTTGAATTGATTTGAATGATTTTTTCTTTCTCCCAAAAAAACTGGTATGTTGCTGAAAACGTCATTTTCAAACAGTTACATTATTTTCATAGAGCATAACTTTTTTTGTAAAATAGATATCAATGTGCTTCTTTCAAATTTAGTTTGGTAACATTCATATAGAGGGCATACAATTGGTTTGATGACATTATCATGATTATTACATATTTTCTTAATGTTTGAAGTTGATTGAACCGTAATTTTGACATACCTTAACTACATAGCTTATAACTTGTCATGCATTTTTCCAAAATAATTTTTATTTTTTTTGATAGAAAGATAACTTAAATACCTAGGGCATATATATTTTTTAGAATTTTTTTCTCTAATTTACTATTTTTCCATAAGCATCAAACATAGAGGTAGACATACGGTGAAATATCTATGTTTAGTAAAACTTAAAATACAAAGTCATAATAAACTTAATATATATTAAAATTATAATCCTGTGAAAGATTTTTCTAAGTCGTACCTTACTAAATAGATAGGTTTGTTAAATGGATTAATTTGATCTGCCAAAAGGTAAAGTCAAAGTGATTTTTTGTCAGCATTTTAATAGATGCAAAGGAGACTCCATTGTAGGTATGAATGAGGAGTATAGATGTTATATTAATGCTTTTTCTATCTAAGAGGCCTTGAAATAACCATTCATAATTAATTCCTTCAAATGGAATCTCTCAAGGCTTAAATCATCACATTTTATGAAAAACATGTTATTTCAGCAAAAATCAGCATGTTTAAAAAAGTGTAACCCTCTATTGTGGGGTCATCCATACTTTTCTGCCCAATCAAATTTAAATCTCCTGGACATCTCCCATTGACAATCAATTTTTTCTTTTGATTTACCTCTCCCTTTAGTGTTACTATTAATTGAACCATCATCATCATTGAAGTCAATCAATTCATCCTAGTATGGTTATTTACTTGAAATTCTTCTTCAAGGTCATCTTCATCAGAGATATCAGGTTCCACAACTTCACCACCAGATTTATTAGGTTCCCTAATTTGTTGAATAGACTGTTGTGTAGGTTGAGAACCTTTAAGTTGTACAGGTTCCTCTAATGATGTACCTTCCCCACTTTGACCAACACCATTACATCTGCCCTCGCCAAAGTATAAAGATATATTTTTGCATTTCGTTGGCCTCTCTTGGAAATCTCCACCTTCAATAGTCCTCTTCATGTTTAACTTTGACTATGACATCTCCAACAAATTAAGGTTGCAATAAAATTTTACTTGAATAAGATACTATGGACTCATAATCATTCTGATTCGCTACTGATCGCAATTGTGAGCTCAGACTCAACTGAATATTTCTTCTACTAAATCTCTTAAAACTATCCTTATATACAAATGCTTATTTCAAAATTTGGTGAAGGGGTCAACAATTGCATATGATAAAAAATAATATTTTGTGAACCCCGCATAATTTTAAAGTAATTGACTAGGTGAATAGGACGGGAATTTAGGACACAATTATGTATGATGAATGGTGAATTGGGTCCTAGTTCAAATAAAAATTTCACTTGAGACAATGGGCCTTTGGCGAATGGCAATTCTTGATAAATACACCCTTCCTTAATCTCTTACGAATAATAGTAAAATATACAATAGAAAAATGGGCGAACAACCTAACTACTTTAGTGAAATGGCATACAAATAGTGGAGGACAACTTGACCACATATGTGTATTTTATAAAATCTGGGCGAACCAGTCTACATGCCCAATAGGACATTTTGCACCGATTTCTATATGTCCCATGGGACATATTCACCAATTCGTGAATAATCACCACTAAAAATATCCCTGGATGTGACCACTTGCATTTTATGAATCTAGGGTCTTCCTAACAATATGTTATAAGGTAAATTCAAGTTCAAGACTTAGCATATTGTTTTTCTCTTAAGAGGACCTACTCTAATAGGTAGTACAACAAGACCTTTAGGTGATCTATCATCATCATCATCATCATCATATTCTTTGATTGTTATTTTTCTCTTAGAGACTAATGCACTTTCCAAATAATCCAAAGCTCATACAAAATTTAAAGTACAAATATTTACGCCTTATCCTTCATCTATCAAGACATATTTGACAATATTTTTGTGAATGACAACCTCTATATGTAGTGAAATATTTTGAGGATGTTTTAGTGACATGTCACCCTCTTTTGAAAAATGATAATCAATGGGGTACAATAAGATGTCCTACCATGGCTTGGAACTGAGCCACATCAAAGTTATTAGGTATTGTCATGTCAATTAAATCTTTCTCCAAAAATATTGTGTGTTGATGAAATCTTCAATAGCTCTAATATATATATTTGAGCTGGTGTCTTTTGTAATTGATCAACCAAACTATCTTATCAAGATGAAGAAGGTGTATCAATATTTATTTTATGAGTTCTCCCATGCAATGTCACTTTTTCTTGACTCCTTGTGATGACATGTGAGTGGTATTTATCTTATTTGTCTTTGATAAAATTGACATTGATTATGTTTTCAAAAGACGATATGGTGGTCATGGTATTGTAATAAGTGTCAGCATAACTTAATTTATCTCCCTTTTTACTATGTTGTGATTCTTTAGAAGTTTCTCCTTTTTCATAAGTAGGGAGTGGAGTTTTAAATGTGGTATGTGTATACACACCTAAAAATGGTCAAGTAAAATCAAAGTGAGCAATCAAGGACTAAATCATGAATTAATTGAAATCAAGGCTATTGGATTAATTAAATCAAACAATTGTGCAATTGGTTAATTGTATAGTTGAATGAAATAAAATCCAACCCATTCAAGGGTAGACATGGATAAAATAAATAAATAAAATAAATTAATAATTCTTATTATTCTCAACCAACACACGTGGACAAAGTCAAATGATCCAATGGGAATGCAGGAATGAGCTCATATGGATAAAGTCCAAATCAATTCTACACCACTCATCTTAAAGTTGCATCTTGACTATTCAATTTGTCTCTTTGCTCCAACATTTGAAACCAAAATCTTTACTTTGTCTCATGATTTGAAACCATCAACTTGACTCAAATTTGATCATGGTTAACTTCACTCTACAACTAAGCTTTGGGAAATCTATAAATAGTGATCAAAATCAGAAGTAAAGGATCCATCCTCATCTTTGTTAATTGCATCATTACTATAGGCACTTTGTTTTGAATTTATAGCATAATTGGGCATAATTGAGTTAGATTGGTAGAATTTCATTTAGCATAGTTTCAATTTCTCATTCTATATTTTTCTCTAATGATGCTTAAGTTGAGAGAAATCCAATAACTTATTTAGATATAGAGCCATGCCATGTTTCTTGTTATTGCTTTCAATTCAATATGATTTATTATTGAATTTTCATAATTTGAATTGATATCTTGAAAAACTAATCTCATGAAGGTATTTTTGATACACAAAATAATGCCCACCTTAGGTCATAGTCATCTAGGTGCTGGTATTTTTGGCCTCTCTCAAACCTATGCTTGTGAGCGGGGATCACCATCACTAAAATTTCACCAGGAGGGTCAGAGAAAAAATGGAATAGTAAGAGTGAAAATGAATGGTGAAATAGACATTTTAACTTCTATTTATACTCTTTCACCTAAAAAGTGCATTTATATCACATTTTTACGAAGGGTCCTGATTCTATATTAAAACTTTCTACAACTGGGGTATGACTATCAAAATATTTTTTCACATCCTTATGGAAAATGAAATTAAATTTTCAAAACTTAATCGCAAAATTTTGGAAAAATTATGAAAATTATAAAATGATAAAAAATTCATCAAATTAACTTCCACTTCATTTCAGATCGGATAACATATTATAATAACTAGTGATTAAAGAAATCAACAAATTTTCAAATTAGGGGCAATCAGATGTAAAATTTTGAAATCATCAGTGCAGGGACATCAAAATCAGGGAATCATTTAAAATCAAAGCATCAAATTAGGATTTTAGTATCATAACATAAATTTGCATCATCAAAAAATTAGGTTTTTATCATGTAAATCAGTTATCAAGATCAGATCAAGCATCAATAGAAGAGAGAGTAGGTAAAATGGTGACAAAAAATATGATAGCTAACATGTTGCACATTTCTTGGAGACTGTGAACCATTGATATCAGAAGTTAGCTCATCTTTCTCAAAATAAAGAATGCCTTCAATATAATTAATCTGGTATAAATGAAACCAAACCAAAAATACCAAAAATATATAATTTACCACATGTATGATCCAATAAAGAAATTACAACTTTCTAATGACTCAACAAGTCCCTATTGTCAAATCGATTGACAAAAGCAAAAAAATTGACTTATTTGTGTAATTATGACTTAGTGAATGTACAAACAAATAAAATGATCACTACTATAACTTAAACCCTTGAAACGTACAATGTAGCAAGAAATACAAAATAATAATAAATAATTAATTTTCCCACCAAACAGTTTCCTAGGATCCTCCTTTAGCATTTCAATTATATCAAAGTAGCGTGAAGAATTAGATGACAAAAATATGGAGTTAATAATATTGGCACTAAATAAATAGGAGGAAACATTTCAGTGGATGAAGATTACACATGTTATGATTTATCTGAATTAAAAATATATATAAGTAGTACACTAACTATATCTTTTTCACACACAACATATGAATTTCAAATATCATGGAAAATGAAATATATGCGTATTTGGTTCTTTTACTGCTCACATCTCCATTCACTTTTTCTTGTCGTAATGTGCATGCTCTTTCTCTATGATATTTATTAACATGAATGAAAATATATTTTGTGCTTTTTTGATGAAAGTTTTATCCAAATCTCTGAAATACTTACCATTTTTATCAACAATCTCCATTGATTATGGGCACTATTCTAGTAATTTTGAAGTAGGTAGTGGTACATTTCATGGGCCATGCTTGATGACAAGTCATTAACAAAATATGTGTACTTGATGACCATCTTCAATTTGAAGTCAAGAAGAGTCTTGCTTGCAGGGGTTTTCATCCATGTTAGAATACCATTTCTATGGGGGCGCCATTACTAGCTCACACACACACACACACACACACACACACACTGAGATTAATTCTTCTTGAGGAACCTATTTTCATCAAATTACAAGGTGCAATAGGCACCTTGAGAAGTATTACTCTCAGTGTATTATCTATATAAGTATATATAAGCTAGTATTCTCTCAATCAAATTGTAAAACGACATGCAAAACAAACATTTGGTCATTTGGTGAATTTAAAAAATAATTTAAAAAAAAATAAAAATTCTTATTGGTAGACGGGACCACCACCTCCCGTCCACCCGCATTCGTTGGGAATAGCAGTAGGCTGCCAACCTACCGATAGTGAATGCTGCACAACACTGGCCATTGCCAAGGTGCCGACAGTGAATAGTGCACGACAATAACCACTGCTAGGATGTCAGCAGCGAACACTACATGACACCGATGACACCTTATCCGCATGGGGACCGCACATATGACAGGGCTCTGTCGCACAAGAATCCATGGTGGGTTCAGCTGCGGGCACCCACCCCCAAGGTGGGGTTTTTAAATTTATTTTAATTTTTAATTAATTAATTTATTATGTAAAGGCCACTTGGCGGGCCTATTTTTTTTGGCCTTTTAATGGGCCATTATTGATTTTTTTTCAAAAATGGTAGGATATTATTAGTTTTTTTAATTAATTTTTTCAGTAACTAACTCAAAATATTTATTATGTACATGACATATTCTTGGAATATGTTGTGCTGTTATCGTAGCTTGTGCTACGACTATAGACACGCCTCTTGGCATAATAAGGAATGCTTTTTCATTTTGTGCATTTTTCTTCTAGAATCATAATATCAATAAAATCTATGCAAAGATTACATATCTATATATGTATTTTCATAATGTTTTCAAGAATTAGTTCTTTATTTATTTTGTGCATTTCTCTGCTAGAATCATTATATAAATGAAACCTTTACAATGATTGCATGTCTGTATGTATTTTCATAATCCTTTTATATTCTTTAAATTTATCTACATAATGAAAAATACTTAAGATTTTTAGAAAAACTTGTAGTTAACAATTCATAGATATGTTGGCATATTACATTAATTAGGTTAGTCTCTAGATTTAGATTAAATGAAATAAATCAATTATATATTTAGTTGTTGGGAAGTTATTCCCATAGATAGTTTCTGTTAGGGATATAAGGTTTATAAAATAAGAATTTCATTGTAATGAAAGATTATTTGATTGTATTATGAGGACATCTTGATTGACTCAATTGTGTGATTTAATATTTAAATCTATAATGGTAGTGTTGTTTCCACATTATTCCCTCATCATATGGCATCAAAGTATATGTTGGTATTGTGCTTGTGAAACGATGGCGTAGGAGTTGATTTAAGAATACATATTAAATGAAAATAAGAAACAAGAGAAAGGGAGGAGAGCACATTAGATTGAAGTTTTAGAATGCCTTCATGGGAGTAATCTGAGTATTCAATAGAATAGGGCATTATCAAATTTGACTTCTGATACAACTTCTTTAGATTGTATCTTTAAGATATTATCATTGACCAGAACATCAAATTCCTTACTAGGCGGGAGCAGTAAAATAGAACAAGGCACAAATGTGTTGCAAGTACTATGAAATTAATAAAATTATTTATTTTCATTGTCAATGCTCTTTTTTTGTTGGAATAAAGGCTTGGCTTGAGTAGGTCATATTAAAATTAATATTTGACTCGCGATGAAATGATATTATCTATCAGCTATTGTGTTCATAGCTATTTGAGATGTACAACTCCCTTGCAGTCTTTGGCAGTTGCCTTGCGCAAAAGAGTAGATTGAAGAGTGGAAATTATAGGAGGTTTAAAATCTAGTTCCATATTTTTTTTCTAGCATCTTTCCTTCCTATGTTAGAGTGGACAATTTGTTTTGGTGAAATTTAAAATTTATTTCAATATTCAAGGTGTCCATAGTGTTGGAGTTTGAAATTTGTGAAGTGAAGAAGATAATGAAAAAAAATAGTTGGCAATCTTTGAGTAGGGAATGGACAATGAGAAAGAAATAGTAAAGTCTTTTCTTCCAGACATGTCAAGAACATACATTAGGAAGCGCAAAATTTAGGAGGAATTGCACTATAGTTCGGAAGCCACCACAAATTAGAAAGTACAAAATTTTGTGTATCAGATATTATCAATCTTGATCAAGTTTGTAGTGGGCATGAATGCAATAAATTTGGCATTGATAGAAATGTGATCTCCTAGAAATTGCCATTGCTATTTTTATTTTAGAGGGAAATCGAACATTATCTTAGGAAATAATTTCGTTTGTATTTTGGGTGTTTGGATAAATAATTTTGAATGTATTTGTTGTAGAGTATTCAGGGTAATGGAGATTTTTATTCTTGGCTAGCATCGATGTGATCATCCTTGTTGAAGAGGAAGTTTATTCTCATAATATTGGAGTTATTTTAAAATGGAATGGAAGATAAGGGCATATTTTATTTTCAAAGGTATATGGGTCCACCATCTATTTGAAGGAATTGTCATCATATTTTTACATGTCACAGATTGCTTATGTTTTCAAAGCTATCTTCATCATATGTAAAAAGAAATTCAAGGAATCACACGAATCAAAAAATAGATAAAGAATAACATGATACTATAGGAGGATAGACACATTAGAGGAACAAGTTTTTTTCATCATCCCAAGATAGCTTATTTCTTAGGGATGATTCATTGCATGAGAAGCAACCTATTTGTGTTCTTGAAAAGTCGGGGCTTGGCAGATTTTTCTTTGAAGATAAGAGGGGACTTGATATATTTGTGTCCCTGAAGAGAAGAGGGGGCTTGCCATCATGATATTCCCTTCAAGGAGCAAGGGGGGAATATTTGGTTGGTGATATGTCAAGAACTTGAGTAGGTGTTAGGAACACTCAGAGAAGATGTGGACTTTTAGAGGAAAGACATCTCATGTTCAGGCATATTGTTACTTGACAAAATCCTCAATAGGCAATTACTAGGAAATCAATGCTGATTTAGCTAAGGTTGTCATTGCTATGCCAATAAAATTTTGTATGTACATAAAGTAAGGAAAGACTTATTGACATAATATACTATCAGAAAGTGTTATCAACATAAAGGAAGAGTTATCAGAAAGTGTGAGAGGTGAAAAGATAAGAAAAGGTTATGAATGAGGACGACATAAAATTAGAAAAATGGTTTAGGGAAGATTGTGGAACCCTAATTAGGTTAAGAAATTATAAGAAGAGATCGAAGACAAAGAGAAACTAGAGTGATATGATGATAATGGTAAAAGAGAAAACAATTGGAGATACAAGATGCAAAGAGAAGTGTAAGGATTAAAGATCAGAATACATGAAGAATGAAACAAGATTTGACAAGCTTTTTGAGAAACCATCTACAAGTCAATTTTTTTGTTGATTTATTCCTAACAATTTAGCAAGAAGATTGTGAAATCCCTTAACTGGCTAGTCTTTTAGAGGACTTAGAAGTTCTATCTCAAAACTTATTGTAAATCCTTTAAGTGGGTGAACACTGTATAAGTGGGATAAAATATCGTAATAGAGTAGTCTTTAACTAGACTTTCAATACTTCCTAACAGGGTATTAAACACTTCTAATAGGTTGAAGTCATTCAGAAGATGACATTTATGTAAGCTCTTAATCGGGAATCTTATTATTGCAGTGATAAGTTGTGAGTATCATCCCCACCACAGCTTCTCCCTCTGACTAATAGTTTTCTTCAACACCAAAACATTATGTTATGTGTTTGAATGTTTATGAGTTGTATGTGGGTCTATGCACAAAGTTAGGGGACCCAAAAGGTGCCAGATTCCTTTTTGGCCCACCAACAACTATAGTGCTTGCGCGCTACAGCACAAACGGGCTATGGTTTGGGTTGCCCAAGCCTTTAGGCTTGGGAAATTCAAAACATAGTGCGCACGCGCTATGGTTTGAATTTGAAACATAGCGCGTGTGCCCTATAGGACACACATGCTATGTAAAAGTTATAAAATGTCAAGTGTGCCTTTCAAAGGCTCATTGTTCTCCCATAAACTTGCATTTGCAGCCAAGGAGAGCTTCCCATAGCACGTACTCAAAGCATTTTTGTTGTTCGATTCATCAAATTGGATAAAGAATGGCTCCATGACATCATCAAGTTTGAACCGAAAGAAGAGGTAAGTGTTTTTACAGCCCGTGCCTCTTATTTGTATTGAAATTTCAGTTTTGAAGCAATTTTTTTGGTCAAAATTTCTTAACTTAGATTTTAAGTTTAATTATGATTTTAAAGTTGATTTCGTTTTAATTGTCAGGAAGAAATGATCTCCCTGAAGCAAATCCTCAACCAAACCCTCCATCTTCTCCTCATGAACCAATGAATGAAGAAAATAACCAAGAAAATGAACCTCAACCGCCTCCACCAATTGAGAAACCTCCTCTTGGAACACAAAAAAAATTGATCAATGAAATTGACAGATCCAAGATTTCGCTATTAAGAATAAATTTAGGATGGAGAATAGTTCTCATAACATAACAAAAATCCATTAGCAACACATATTATGAAATGACCATAATAAATGTGAACCATGAATTCTAATTGGGCACCTTAAAATATATAGAATTGGCAGTAGAAATGATTCAGATTAGACGCTTGAAAAATAGAAGGATACACGTTTGTATGCTTAGAGACATGGACAACAAGTCTTGAAATTACACTTCAATTTTAAAACCAAAAGAATCACTTCTATAATTATAAAAGTAATATTTTTCAAGACCAAATTCACTCAAAGAGACTTATGAAAAACAACTAAAACTAAAACTAAAACTAAAACTAAAGATTTAGACCACTGGTTGTAAATAAATAAAATAAGAACAAGACATACTTATGAATGGCAGCTATTAGTAATTAATCTGATATAAATAAAACCAAACCCCAATAAAAACATAAATATACAATTTATCACATATATTTACTATTTGATCCAATAAAGAGATTACAACTTTCTAACGACTCAACATGTCCCTATCGATATAAAATGTAGTCTCAAATAGATTGACGACAGATTTTATTAGTTTAAAAAACTTATCACGTAATCGTAATTATCATTTAATGACCACGCAAACAAAAAATAAAATGGTCACTACTCTAACATAGACACCTCGAAGGGTTCATCATATTTATTTTAAATATAAAGGCCGGCCAATCCAGGAATCAAATACAAAACAATTAATAATAAATTTGACCAGAAAAGATATTCTTTGGAACCCCCTTTGCCATTTCGATTACCTCCTAGTGCTGTGAAGAGGTCGGCGGCATCAATCTGGAATTAAGAACATTAGCACTAAATTAAAATTACGCGTTTCAGTGGACGGAGATTACGCGTGTTAAGATTTCTCTGAATTAAAATTATATATAAGTACTACCCTCACTAAATCTTTTTAACACAGAGCACATTACGTTCAGAGATCATGGCGAAGGCAATATATGCGTATTTGGTGCTTTAACTGCTCACATCTCCATTCGCGTTTGCTTCTGGTAATATGGATTCGAATTCCTTTTCTATGATATTTCTTAACATGAATGAAAATATATTCTGTGCTTTTTTTCGTTGAAAATTTTATCCAAAATATTGAAATACTTACCATTTGTGATATGGGTACTGATTGGAGATTAGCAGTGTCCATTGATTATAGGGACTATCCTGGTTATTGCGAAGCAGGCAGCGGTACATTTCATGGGCCGTGTATCGACGATGAGTTATGTAACGAAGCGTGTGTACTTGATGAACACCATCAATTCGGAGTCTGCAAACGTCTCGCTTGCAGGTGTTTTGGTCCCTGTCATTAGATCTATGCAATGAGTGCATATGATGCTACGAGGGAGCCGTTCTAAGGAAGGCTTATTTATTTTGTGCGTTTTTCTTCTGTAATCGCAATATTAATAAGATCTATGCAATGAGTGCATATCTATATGTATTTTGGTAATTTTTTCATGAACTAGTTTTATCTAATGTATTTCTCTTCTGGAATAGTAATATAAATGAAACTTATGCAATGACTGCATATCTATATGTCTTTTTTTAATTTTTTTTTTTACATCAAATGTCTTTATGAATAATTCATAGCTTTGAATCAACTGTGCATTTTAATGAATTTGGTTGATTTTGATTAGGGCTTCTTTTAATGCTAAACGAAATGCCTACTTATTTCTGGGAACATCGAGGCCCTGCACCTTTTAATAAAGAGAAGATTGACAAGGTCTTTAACTTGCCTTGTGCCCACATTCATCATGTTGTGCACTCTGTAAATTGGTATTGACTAGCTTCTAATAATTCTAACCCTCTTTACACTAAGGTGGTCAGTATGATAATTTGTTTCCTATTTTGGGCTCTTCCAAATATGATGTATGGCTCTATTTTGCTTCTATTCCAAGGTGGTGAGGACGACGTTTTCTATTACTTCTAACTGGTAGACTTAGATGATAGCTCTCTTCTTGGTAACATTTTAGATTTTAGATTTTGGATGGTAGTTATCACATTTTGAGATTTTATAATTTTTTTTTAATAATATAATATATTTAGTAACTTTTGTCATTTTCATAAATAAATAAAAATATTTAAATTATATTTACTAATTTATAATATATACAATAGATATTTTATAATTCATCACTTTTTAAATGTAAGAAGTGTATTTATTTTCTTACATAATAGGTAAAGTTTTCAAATTAGAATTGTAGTTTTTATTTTACTTTGAGAAAATAAACAATTTAATTCTATTCATATGTACTTTGAATGAAGAAAATATTAAAATTTGAACCTTTAAAAAATATTTATTTATTATACAATATTTCACTTTAATATTCATATGAAATTTGTAATAAAATACCTTACACTTAATTTTAATCAAAATTAATATAAATTAAAATATTATAATAAAATTAAATACTTATTTAAGATATTTTATTTACAAATTAACAATTACAAATAAAAATAAGTTCACATTTTTACTTAAGTATGTTAAGTACATATCAAAATTTTAAAATTTCTTAAAATGAAAAAATTTGAAAATAATAATATATAACAAATTTCTTAAAATTAAGAAAGCAGTATAACAAATAGAATTTGTTTGACATTTACCACTTTTAAAACATGCTTATCTAATAGATCCTATCCTTGAATGAATTGAATTCTCCTATATTTTTTCACATGATGGTTTACACAAACTCTAAACTCTTTTATATAAATCTCCATACTATAAGTTTAGAGAATTGTGTCACTGTGGAGAATTCTTCAAATAGACATGCATCTTAAGATTTAAAAATTTATATCACTTTGAAAATTCACTATATAATTCATTGATTGGATTTTTTACATCATTTCAAAATATACATTAATTGTGATATTTAATATATACATTAATTAAATAAAAATAAATCAATTAAATTTATTTAGATATTATAAATGATATTAATAAAAGTAAATAAATAAACATTTATTTTATTTTTTAATAAATAAATTTAAAATACTTTATATTAAGGCAATACTATTGTTCAATAAAAAGTTCTTAAAAATAGGTACACTCTAACACTATCACTAATTAGAAGAGAAAATATATACCTTATAGAGATGTTTAAGTATTTTGTTGTGAGAGCTTTCTTCTAATTTTATTTTTTACTAACATTAAAAATGGTTAAAGAATCTTTTAATATTAGATCTTCATCTACTAATGGAAGATCCATGATCATCTTACATGTATTATTCTATTTTCTATAAATTGAATTCAAAATTCATGTCTATATAATGTAGGAAAATTTTATGCCTCCAAGTCTAGTCATGTAAGTGATCTAACTATAGAAAATCAATTAAAAATAAAAGTTTAAAAAAATTAAACACCAACTAACTTAATATTTTTACTAGTAAATCTAGTATATCTATAACTAAATTGAAGATGAATCTTATAATAATTATATTTAAAAACATTTCTAAAATTGTTAGAAGAAATGATACACACTTTGAATCCTCTTGTTTAATTTCTATCTATATTTATTCAAATACTATATATCTACTTAAAAATATAAATCAAATGAAATTTATTCAAATGATCTATTGCATGCATGCCTATTTTAATTTTAAATCAGAAGACCAAGAAAGTGGATAGAAACATAATGCGCAAGGGAAGGAGATGTTTTGATGTGACAAAAATATAAATGGCTGGTATATG
The DNA here is from genome assembly GCA_027943335.1 of Chamaecyparis obtusa. Lineage (NCBI taxonomy): Eukaryota > Viridiplantae > Streptophyta > Pinopsida > Cupressales > Cupressaceae > Chamaecyparis > Chamaecyparis obtusa. Next base: position 88,094 of record BSBK01011584.1, on the reverse strand, counting down.
GAAAACTTAAAATAAACTAAAAATAGTGGAAAAAATGATCAGTAGAAAACAACACAAAATCTGACAGCCAAAACTATTTCAAATGTCTTCCATGTCTATTGGGAAGCGTGGACCATAAATTCATTTATTCATTAATATGAAATGACTTGAATCCAAGTACTGGTATGTCTATGGTTTGTTTTCAATAATATTCTTCATCCAAATGGCTCTCTCTCTCCTATTATCTCTCGCTCCTATTGCAAAATATTGATTGGAACTGTAAATTTCACTTCCATTTCTTCAACTAGCTTTAGAAATTGTAGGTATGACTCTCGATCGACCCTCACCATTTTCCCATTTCTTCATAGCATGCCACAGTCGTCTTCTCCTATTATTCATGCCATGAGTCGCTCATCTCTCTATAGCTAATCGCCAATTCATCTTCGGTGAACACTCAATGATGACATACCATTCACATCATAGATGTGACCATTTATATGGGAGCAATAGACAAGAGAGTAAAATAGTGATAGAAACTCTGAAAACTAACCTATTTTCAATCATCGTACACATTTCTCGGAGGATATGAACCTTCAACCTCGAATGTTAGCTCATCTTTCTCAAATAAAGAACGCCTTCAACGTAATTAATCTGATATAAATGAAACCAAACCAAAAAACCATAAATATATAATTTATCACATATGTATTTACTATTCGATCCAATAAAGAGATTATAACTTTCTAACGACTCAAAAAGTCCATATCAATATAAAATGTAATCTCGAACAGATCGACAATACAAGGAAAAAATGACTTCTCTGTGTACTTATCACTGAGTGAACGTGCAAATAATTAAAATGGTCTCTACTATAACTTAAATGCCACAAAATGTCCAATGCAGCAAGAAATATAAATTAATTAATTTAATAAATTTAACCACCAAAGAAATTTCTTGGATCGTCCATGTAAAGAATTATTCTATCACACAAGAGACACGTAAGCTCAAGAACTAAAAACACAAAAAGATGAACATAAAAGTCTACTAAAACATAAAGACCTTTTCACATAAAATATTCTATTTCTCAAAATAAAAAATTACAATAATCTGAAATATTATCGAATAACCTCAAAGTACAATAACAAGAAATTTACCATACAGTTGATTGTACATGAATCATCCAATAATACAACAACAGAGGATAAATACATAAAAGTTGTCGACCATATTGTCTGACATCAAACATCAAGAGTATATTATAGAACAAGGTACATGGCCAAAAGGTCGAAATGATACAAGATATCCATATAATGTCATCAGAATATCCATCATCCATCTGCATGCTTTGGTCTCTTATGCCACCAGACATCTATCCATCTGGAAATCTCAAGACATAAATGTGATCCAGGTGCTTAATTTGCCCAACCACAGAGTGGTTAGCTCCTTCGTGGATCATCTTGAAATGAAGAGAACACCGACCCTACTCGAGTAATCTATCAACTCGACATTGATGGATTGGAAAGGAATCTAATGCAAGCTATGAACTAACTACTTTTCTCATACATAAAAGTAGAACTAACATAGATATGGCAGAGAGAATGAAAATAACCAACACAAAATTCATTACGTGTTACCATAGCTTAGGCCTAAGCATTTAATAGTTAGATTTCTACTGACAGGTAAAAGAAAAATATATTTACCATTCTCTACTTATTCATATTAAACACCCATTCCCATGATATATTTCTCAAATAGAATAAGTAGGACTAAAACAACATAAATTCATGTTTCTCAATCAATTCAATTCACTAGGTTACCCTTTTCTTTTAGGAGTAATCTCACATAGTCAATTTTCTATGGTAAATGATTATGTGGTGTTTACTAGAATTCTAGCTTTTACGTCTTTTGAAGTAATGTATTCTCGACTTCAATAACATGGTAATTTAAAGAATCTATATTTCATATTTCTTTTTACATAATCATACTAATGCTATAGGTTGTTCAAGTATATTCCGTTGCAGTTTAAATTGAGAAAATAGAAAAATATACTAATGCTACAAGAAGTACACAGGGTCCTGTCGCAATTTAAATGAACAAAACAACAAACTTAATTTCTAGAATTTTCAATCATAAATTCGAATAGTGATGATTGTCAAATATGTTATCTGATATACTGACTGAGTTTTCAAAAATGATAACTAGTTTCAGTTCCAAAAGTTTATTTCAAAATTTCTTCCCACCTACGGTGTTTAAATAGATATTAAAAATTTAAACATTTTGCTATAGGAACATCATACGTTTTTAGTCACAGTTTTAATATTGACAAACAATATACTTATTTTCCCAAAATTCAAACATGAATAGGATGATAAAATATTTTTCATGCGCAGACAATCGAAACACCATCTCAAATTTTATGCAACAGTCCTAAGGTAATCTATTTGATGTTTGCTTACATTTATCCAGGTGCTAAAAGGAAAGGTTTCTAAGCATGAATTTAGAATTTTGTTCATTCAAAAATTACTCAAGTTTAAGTTCAAGGAAATTTTTGGATTCAACCAATGATGGATGATGATTTTCTACGGTTCAACATTCCCGAGAAACTCATAGGAAATTGTTGCTTAATCCTAAGATTGTCAAAGGAAGGATGATAATAATAAAAAGCTACAATATTAGGTTTTCCAATGACAAACAACTTACGATAAGAAAATATATGATTTCATAGACAATGTTAACCAAAAATAGAATTTTAACACACTATTATTTCTTTAAAAATATGAAATCAAACTTAGAAAACAACCTAGTTTTGTTTATATTTTGGAGTATCTAGTGATGTTTCTATTCCTTCACTATTGATTGTAATTCTTTCCTTCCCTTCTCCCTTCATTTCTTCTAATTTTTTGTATTGTTATTATATCATTATACTCTCTTGCAACCATTTGTGTCAACTCTCCTTTCATATTCTCATCCAATATCTATCGCACGCTTCCTTTGTGAAGTGCACTTCTTTTGTTGTATTCATTTCATTTTAATTTCACCTCCCGATTCCTCTTAATTTCCCCAAATGAAAAATCCCCCTACTTGAATGCGTTAAAACCCCTTCTTATCCTAAAGACTCCTCTATCAATACGTAAATCAAACCATAGAATGTGGTTATCATCCTCCTCCTATAGAAATATACTGACCTGTGGTGTGTTTTTTCAATTTAATTTCCCTGATTAGCATGTGCGAGGAAAAGTTTGATGGATTATTCCTAATTCAGTGCTTGTCTATGCAAATTCTCTACCTAGAGACACTTAGAAACATGTATAACATCCGCCATCTAGGCAAAAGGAATTGACATTTAGATGCAACAACCAGTCATAGTCTAAATCACACATGGGTAACTCTTCCAAACTTAAAATATGGAGTTATTAGTTGTATGGACTTATTTCCTCATTTCTTTTAAACTTGCCTTATCTCTATCATAATATCCTCCAAGTTAGTTGAACACACATGAATGCCTTCACATATCAGTCACTATTTACTAAATGCAAAGCTAACTTAACTAAAATAAAAAAGATAAGTTAACATGTTAATCTATATCCTGTATAGGTGGCCAAAATCCTTATAACAGTTATGTTATTTCATCAAATTAATAAAAACATTTAAATGCATTTAAATATAATTAATTATATTTATTAAATTTTATTTGGATAATTTCCAAATTATCAATTCTAACATATAACAAAATCAATCAAATTCATTTACATCCTGAAATAATTCAATTTTAACTTAACACACACTCAAATTTATTCAAAATTTGAAATCATGAGGTAAAGGAAGAAATTCATTAATATGGATACAATTAACTATATATTGTGTTCTTGCAACCATCTTTTATTCCCATCTCATCCTTACCAAGAAGATAGATTCCTCTATCTCAATCACACTTTTGTCTTCATCTCCTGTCATTTGTGCTCAAACTCAAAAGATCATTAGTAGGTTAGTCCATTAAACCCATAATTGACATAAATGCATAGCTCACTTGCATAATATTTCCAATTCATCAATATACACCATTAAGTATCATTTTATAATACATTTCAAATTCCATACATAACATCATTTTTCATTGAATTAATTTATTTCATCATAAAATAATTAAAGAAACATAATAATATCTGAGTCTAAAACATTTATTTAATACAACTTGTGTCAAAAAACCTTAGACCAAATAAACATAATTCAAATATAGTAGCTAAAAAGGTCCTAAATACCAGTGAATCTAGATCGGGTTATGACATCCCTCCCCTTTAAGAGGAGACATCAACTCAATGTCTTATGAAAGAATAAAAATAAGTCCATAAAAATCTTTAAAAAAATAAACACAACATAAATAAAATATAAGAAAATAATTACAGAAAAAGATCTATGCATGTCTTCTGCATCTTTCCAAGTAGCGTTATCAATAGAGAATTGGTCCCACTAGACCTTATACTGCACTACATCTCTGTCAGGAGACCTGATGGTACACTTCTCAAAGAGGTGGGTAGGCCGCACCAACACCACCCCAAGGTCATGAACCTACAATGCATGCCAATATAGTATATGAGATGCATCTAAATGGAAGGGCTTCAATAAAGAAATATGAAAAACATTATGTATTCAGGAAAGAGAAGGTGGTAAAGAAAGTCTGTAGGAAATGGGGTTTATTTCCTCCAAGACATCAAATGGACCCACATATCTTGGTGCAAGATTGGATGACTTGCTAAAATAAATTAAAATTTTTATGTGGTCTCACACACAAAATAACCTTGTCACCTTCTTGAAACTATCTGAAAGTGCAGTTCCTATCTGCATAATTTTTTTGTCTATCATTTTCTTTCTTCAACAGAGTTTGAATCAGAGTCATCTTCTCTTCCATCTATCTCAACATATCAAGACCAATAATCACTAGTACATTTGAGACCTTTTTCTGACGGCGGATTGTCGAATTAAGACAGTATACCATCACTTAAGCAACACCACTAGGTGTTGTAGTTTTGTAGTCGAAAAAAGCGATGGCTACGATTGGCGTTGTAATGGTGACATCTTTAGTTGTCACAAAAAGGGGGTTTCAACACAACGAATACACCATCGGGTCTATTTGTAGCCGTCCCACTTTCGACGGATCTCCGTCGGATGTAGTTAGTTTACCGACGAAAATGTTGTACCTATGACAGTTAACTGTCATAATGTTCTGACGTCAAACCATCATTGGTAGGTTGTTTACCGATGGAAATGCTATTCATGAGATGGTTATCCATTAGAAGTTTCTAACAGATTGTCATCTCTTTTCTAGTGTCACCGTAATTGCGATGAAAGTCACAATTTTTTTTTAAAAAAATATATATTTGTCAATCGAGTATGAATCAATTGGTGTTCTTGCAGATTTGGTTATGTCATTCGGAGATGACTTTGAAGTATATTCGATAGCAGCTCATAGATTATTGAGTCGAGTCTAGAGACTTGGATTTGTAGATCACTATGGCGTCTGTGATAACTTGGGAGAAGTCTTTGTTAGAATTAGTAATCTTTCCTTGGTTGTTTTATTTAATTTGAGGATAAACCAAGGTATCCTCCTTTATTTATTTTAGGATATTCCTAAAGGAATCTCTACATGTAATTTTGTCCTCTAGTCCAAGTGGGAGGACAACTCATATTTTGTAATTCCTTTAATAAGGAAAATAGATTATTCCTCCTTATGAGGATGCTCACACTTGGCACACACTAAGTATGAATGTGGCACTCATGCACATAGGGAGTTACATGCAAACTCCTTCACTCATCTCTACTTAAAGAGATATTTCTCCACACACTTGACACTAATTTTCTCACAATTCTCTCACACAATTTCTCTCCTCTTGCATAGTAGTTCTATCATATTGTATTCAGCTTTTTGCTCATATTCTTTCTCTCTCTCTCTTTAGACTTTTCATGCCTCATTCATAATACACAAAGAGGTTTTTCTTTGCTTTTCCCCTTACAAAAATCTCTTGGCTCTTGTTGGATTCTTGGAGTCTTATCTTGGTTTTGGCAATTGATCTTGCATCTCTCTCTCATTTGATTTATGGTAAAACTCTTCTTGCACTTCACTTCTTGGATTGATTTTGATCTTGTTTTCATTCATTTATTTCTTCTAACATGGTATCATAGCTAGCTACTAATCCTTGTTTAAGTGTTTTGTAGGAAGGCAACATTCAAAGGAGCAATATTTTTCAAGTTTTATCTTATAGATCTAACCTTTTTTGCAGCTCTCACTTGTTTATTTATTTTGTTTTCTCTAACCCTCTTTGGAAGGCTTGCCGCCAAAGAGTATCTTAGTTTTTTTAAAGATTTTTTTTGGGTTTGGTCAGTTCACCGCCAAATCCAATCTTTATTTCATTTGGTTTTATCTAACCTTTCATATTCAGTTTTCTAAAAACTTGTGCATGCAGGCTATTTTATTTTGTTGCAGGCCTAACTGTATTTTTTTCAGATTTCTAATCCCTTGCATGCAGGATATTTTACCTTTTTTCTTGTAGGCATTTCTCATTTGCTTTAGCTTAGTTTAAATCTAACTTTGTTATCGATTTCAATCTATCTTTCATTTCTTTCTAACCTTCGTGCTTGTAGAAGATATTTGATTTGTTGCAGGTAGTTATCTATTGTTTTATCTTTGTTTACTTATCATTTTTCATATCATAATAATTTGTTGTTTATTTCTCATTTTAATCTGTGTTCTATGTAAATCTACTATTAAATCTAATATTCTTATAATCAATTTTCTATTTATTTCATCTCTTAAATCTAATCTCTGTACTATCATTTTTTTTGCTGGTTAAAATAAGAATATCTATTGATTAATTTTTTTTGTTGTTTAATATTAATCCATTCAATATTTATTTTTTATTGCATTGTTGCTCATTATTTTGTTCCTTGTTAAATATCTGTTCATTGTTTTGATAAAATTCATATATATTATCTAGTTGCAACTCTTTGTATTCTTGTCTCCTTTTAAAAAAAAAATGTCTAAACTTCAGCACAGCCATTTTAAATTCATTTTTATGAATAGATAAGAGAGAATCTAAAAAATCCGCGATCTAGGTTTTGTGCAGAAACCTCCAATTTAGCTATCACGTGAACAATTTTTTGAATTTTACTTTCATTTGAGAGAAATGCAATGTTCTTTACTGTCATTTTTTGCAAATTCGTCATAGAAATCATTTCTTGGCTACATTTTGGCATATAAAATCTGATTTTTTACAGCAGTTTGGTTAATTAAATCTAAACTTAGCTAACTAGTCTTGGTCTTTTATCTCTATTTAGTTGATTCTTCTGTATTAATTCAATCCTTTTAGCTATTCTTAGCTTTGTATTCAAGTTTATTTGACTATTTTTTAAAAATCTATTTGACTATTTTTTAAAACTTAATTTGCTTAAATCTGAGAGTTAAGTTGATATTATATTTAAATGTTAGTTTGGTTTTAAATTAGTCTGTTATATTTGAAAGATAGATTGATACTAATTTAAATTCAAATTGTTATCATTCAATTCAATTTATCATATCCATTCTAATGTATATTTAATTTAATTTTTTTTGCTTATATCAATTTGCGTAAACAAGCTAAATTAACATCAATACATTGTCTTTAATTATTTTTTATTCACTCTCACACTCTTAATTATAATTTTAATCAATTTATCTCCTTTATTTTAAAACATTTTATAAAATTTAATTTTTTTTAAAGAATTCAATTTGTTTTATTCAAAGCTTCTTAACCTTAGAGTAAATTCTTTTTTTCTTGTTCTTTAACATTAGATATTTTTTGTATCTCACTTTGCTAAGGTTAACTTAATCATTTAATTAGTTAATCATGTCGACTCTAATTTTGAAAATCAAGTTAAATAACTCTAACTATCATCAATGGAAGACACATGTTTCCTTCCTCTTTCGTTTTAAACATTTGCTTGAAGTTGCCATAGATGCGACTCTTGAACCAGCTGCCAATGCTTCTCAAACCGACAAAGATGCATGGAAAGGTAAGAACGATGAAGCACTTGGTCTAATTGGACTCTCCATCAATCCCGATCTCTATGTTTTGATTGGACATTGCACCAAAGCTCACGTAGCATGGGACATCTTGAAGCAAACCTACGACAGTTCCTCTGAATCACGTAAGATTCAGCTCCAAGACAACTTGGAAGACCTAAGGTATACAAATTTTAAATCTATGGATGCATTTTTACTCAAATTTGATGCTATTAGAACTTAGTTAAATGGTTTAAATGTTACTCTTACAGATATTAGATTGATTACTATAATTCTTAAGAAATGTCTCCCTAAAAAGTTTCAGCAATTTATCACTAACATCCACTCTCAGCTTGCTATTTCTAGTTTAGCTCCTCTTTTAACTTATCCTATTTTTCAAAATTTGTTGCGCCAAGAGGAGGCAAAATTATTGCAATTTGGTACTATTAAATCTTTTGAACATGCTTTGGTATTTAAAACTCAAAATCACAATAATAAGTCTCATACTAATCATCATAATAATAATCATCATAACAATAACCATTCTAATAACAACAATAATTATCGTAACAATAACAATAATCATCATAATAATGGTTATTCAAATAATAATAATAATAATTATTATTATTCAAACAATAAGTCTAATTCTAGGCCATCATACAACAATAATTACAATAATTATAATAATCAACAAAATCGGAAACCACATTGTACTTATTGTGGTAAAGATGGTCACCTAACTAATGATTGTTTTAAAAAGCAAAATGATAAGAAGCCAATGAATAACAATAATCAAAATAAATTTCAAGGTAATCAATCTCGTCGTGCTTTTACTGCTTGTTATAAAACTTCTCATGCATTAGAATGGATTATTGATAGTGGCACTTCTCATCATGTTACATCTCATAGAGAAGTTTTTGATTCTTTACAACCTGATACTACTAATATTCCTATTCAATTAGCTGATGATAGTAGTTGCAAAGTTGATGGATTTGGTAATGTTAATGTTCCAAATGGAAAATTACACAATGTTCTTTATGTTCCTGAATTGAAATCCAATCTTCTTTCAGTTGCTCAATTATGTCAAGATTACAAAGTTGAATTTCATAAGGATATGTGCTCTATTATTGATCCTAACACTGATCTTTTTGTTGCTAATGCTAAGATGGATCATGATAACTTGTTTAAATTCTATAAGTTTGCCTCTTCTAGGTACTCTTTAAAAGTGAATATTGATTTGAATAGATGGCATGAAAGACTTGGCCATTTGAATTTTGAATATATTTCTAGATTGCTAAAATCTAACATGGTTGAAGGATTACCTCCACTTGTTCCATCTAAAATTACATGCACAGGGTGCATGAGTGGCAAAATGAAAAGGGAGTCCTTTCCTCATAGTACTTCATGGAGGGCGTCTCATAAGTTACATCTTAATCATAGTGATCTTTTGGGTCCAATGGAGAATAACTCAATACAAGGTTCAAAGTATAATCTTACCTTTGTGGATGATTTCACTAGAAGAATTTGGATTTATTTCTTGCATACTAAAGATCAAGTTCTTGACACATTTTCTAAATTTCATATGTTTGTGGAAAGGCAATCTCGTTCTACACTTAAAATTCTTAGAACAGATAATGGTAATGAATATGTTAACAATGCATTTCGTTCTTACTTGAGATCTTTTGGTATAAAACATGAGCTTACTACTCCTTATACACCACAACAAAATGGTGTGGCGGAAATGAAACATAGAACTATTATGGAAATGGCTAGATGTATGTTACATGCTAAAGATTTACATTACAAGTTATGGGCTGAAGCAATGGCTTGTGCCACTTATATTCTTAATAGAACTCCTACTAAAGCTTTGAAAGATATTACTCCAGAGGAAGCATGGTCCGATAGAAAACCAAATTTACAACATTTGAGAATTTTTGGATCTATTGCATATGTTCACACACCCAAACAAAAAAGGCACAAATTAGATTCTAAATCTTCTCCATTTATTTTTATTGGGTATGATGAATTTACTAAAGGTTATAGAGTTTATGATCCTATTTCTAACAAGGTCCATATTGCAAGAGATGTTGTTATTGCAGAAAATAAAGTACATGATTGTTCCAAGGCCAAAGATGATGAATTTAAAGGGGGTATTCTTGACCTCATGGAGGACCAACCTCCTATTCTAAACCCTACTCCTAATGCACCTATTTCTATTCCTACTAGTATTAAAAAAGATGATGATGATAGTAACAATATTTCTACTCCTCATAGTGATAATTTTGTTCATAATGATGGTAATTATGTTAATAATGATGATGATGAATTTAATCCTCACAGTGATGATGAAAATGATGAATTTACTCCTCATAGTGATGTTTCCATTACTTCTAAGAGAAATCCTAAATGGTTTAAAGATTTAATTAATGAAGGTGATAATTATATTTCTAGAATGGGTGGTCTTAGACCTAGGAGACTTAATTATTGCAACTATGCTTTAATGTCTTCTCTTATGCATTCTAAAGACCCTCAAACTTTTTCTCAAGCTAAAAATCAACCTCATTGGAAAATTGCTATGCAAGAAGAATATGATAGTTTAATTTCTAATAACACTTGGGATTTAGTTACTTTACCTCATGGAAAAAATCTAGTTTCATGTAAATGGTTATACAAAACTAAGTTAAATGCAAATAATGATATTAGCAAGTTTAAAGCTAGACTAGTAGCAAGAGGTTTTTCTCAAGTTGAAGGAATAGACTATAATGAGACCTTTGCTCCTGTTGCAAAAATGCCTACCATTAAAGTTGTTCTTTCTTTAGTTGCAAAAATGAATTGGCCTATTCACCAAATGGATGTTAAAAGTGCCTTTTTAAATGGTGATTTGCATGAAGAAATCTATATGTCTCAACCTCCCGGTTTTATTAAAGAAGGTCATGAACATCTAGTATGCAAATTAAATAAATCTATTTATGGTTTAAAACAATCTCCTAGAGAGTGGTACTCTAAAATCAATGCTTTCTTTATTTCTCAAGGTTTTTCTAGAAGTAAAAATGGTCCTAACTTGTATATCAAGCATAGTGAAGATGACATTATTATTATCATTCTTTATGTTGATGATTTGATTCTCTCTTCTAGTTCTAACCATTTAATTTCTGATATTAAGTTCCAACTCAACCAAAAATTTCAAATGACTGATTTAGGACTTTTACATTATTTCCTAGGAATGCAAATTTGGCAAACCCCTAAGGGTATTTTTATTTCTCAAAGTAAATATGCTAAAGATCTTCTAGATAGATTTCATATGAATGATGCTAATCATGTTTTAATTCCATGTGAATTAGGAACTAAGTTAATGATCGATATGCAATCTCCATTCATAGATGCTACTCCTTATAGAGAACTTGTAGGTAGTTTAAATTATCTAACTCTCACTAGACCTGATTTATCTTTTAGTGTTGGTTTAGTTTCAAGATTCATGTCCAAACCTCAACAAACACACTTCAAAATTGCTAAAAGAATATTACGATACATTAAAGGTACTATTAACTTAGGATTATTTTATGATGAAAATTCTATTTTTTCTTTAAAAGGTTTTACTGATTCCGATTTAGGTGGAGACCCCAATGATGGGAAATCTACTATTGGGTATTGTTTTTCTCTTGGTTCAGGTACTATATCTTAGAAACGTAAAAAAGATCAATCTGTTTCTCTATGTTCTACTGAAGCTGAATACAAAAGTTGTAGTCATGCCTCTAAAGAAGCTTTATGGCTTAGAAGAATACTTGAAGATTTGGGTCTACCTCAACAAGAACCTACACCTTTATTTTGTGACAATCAAAGTGCAATAGCCTTGGCAAAGAATCTAGTTTACCATGCAAAGTCAAAACACATTTCACTCCACCACCACTTCATTAGAGAGCACATTGCAGAAAAGAAAGTTTCCCTCATCTATTGCAAAGGTGAAGATCAAGTTGCAGATATTTTGACAAAACCTCTTTCTAGAGAGAAATTTGAATTTTATTGTAACAATTTGGGTTTGATACCCCTTGATGTAATCACCCCAAGTAAAGATTAAAGGGTGGTGTTAGAATTAGTAATCTTTTCTTGGTTGTTTTATTTAATTTGAGGATAAACCAAGGTATCCTCCTTTATTTATTTTAGGATATTCCTAAAGGAATCTCTACATGTAATTTTGTCCTCTAGTTCAAGTGGGAGGACAACTCATATTTTGTAATTCCTTTAATAAGGAAAATATATTATTCCTCCTTATGAGGATGCTCACACTTGGCACACACTAAGTATGAATGTGACACTCATGCACATAAGGAGTTACATGAAAACTCCTTCACTCATCTCTACTTAAAGAGATATTTCTCCACACACTTGACACTAATTTTCTCACAATTCTCTCACACAATTTCTCTCCTCTTGCATAGTAGTTCTATCATATTGTATTGAGCTTCTTGCTCATATTCTTTCTCTCTCTCTCTCTCTCTCTTTAGGCTTTTCATGCCTCATTCATAATACACAAAGGGGTTTTTCTTTTCTTTTCCCCTTACAAAAATCTCTTGGCTCTTGTTGGATTCTTGGAGTCTTATCTTGGTTTTGGCAGTTGATCTTGCATCTCTCTCTCATTTGATTTATGGTAAAACTCTTCTTGCACTTCACTTTTTGGATTGATTTTGATCTTGTTTTCATTCATTTATTGCTTCTAACAGTCTTCTTCTAGGCGAACCGAGTTGAGAGACTTGGATTATAGAAAGTGAGTCATTTGATGTGACTTATGAAACATTGGATGGCTCTTCATAATGGGTTTGTGGTGTTTCTTTGCGATTGGGTTCTTGGCAGAGATTTATTGATTTTGGTAGCCATTGAGATGGATCGATATGACTTGATCTTGGGTCAAGACATCTTGAGGCAAGCTGAAGTGATCATTGCTCCTTGAGGTGATTGATGTTTTTGACAGATAGTCATTGCTTTTAGTTTTGTCATCGATTATTCTTTGGTTTCCATCGTAATTGCGATGACACACTATTTTTTAAAAAGAAATATATATTTGTCATACATTGATTGAGATCTTAAATTATTGAGCTTCTCTTTGTTTCAATAATAGTAAATAATATTCTCTACTTAACAGGGCAACCACGTGAAGGTGGAAGCTCATCTGGCCATTCCTAGGATCCTCTTATGACCCTTTACGATACTTTAAGACCTCTAAGATGTATTTTTAGGGATCGTAAAGGGTCATAAAGGGTCATAAGGGGTCCTGGGACACAAAAACTAAGAAACATAAATGTAGGCATTATGGTCACAATTGTTTGGAGACATAACATAATTGAATGCTACACCTAGATGATGCAACACAACCACTACTCCTGCAATTTCAAGTTGACACTACGGGATCCAAAAACCAAAGATACATGTAGTTCAAAGTGGACACTGCAGGTATCTTTGGTTTTTGGATCTCACAATGTCCACTTTGAACTGCAGGAGTAGTGGTTGTGTTGCATCGTCTAGGTGTAGCATTCAATTATGTTGTGTCTCCAAACAATTGGGACCATGATGCCTACATTTATGTCTCTCATCTATTGTGATACCTGCATTTATGTTTTGTAGATGTCATGTTTATTTTCATGTTCTTTATGTATTTGGATTCTCTCCCTTGCGCATCGAAAATAAGATTTTCCCACTCTGAATTGAGAATGCGCGTGCAACACAAGAAGAATATGCACGAATAGTAGATGGAGCTTAGAAAACACAACACGTTTACATTTTTTTAATAGGTCAAAATTACAATGTTCGCAATGGTCTATAACTTAAAATATGCAATTAAAGACCTCTATAAAAAATGCAACCCTATTGTGTTTTTGAACTCCACCTGATATCCTATGTATATGAATTGAGATTGCATATTGAAATAGGCGTCTCCTTCTGCATTGCCTAAAACCAAGAGATTGTCACAGTTAACATCTAAAATCATTATTGAACTTTTGTTATTATTAAAAAGTACACTAGTCTCCTTTGTTTCTTGTACACCATCTCTGTCAGCAAGTTTCTTCATGGATGGCCTCCACTTTCTTCCCCGCTACAACTGTAACCACTATTCATTCTCCTGTGGTCATTACTATTTTCTCTATTGATCATACCTCCACTATAATTTCTCTGATGAAAATTTCCAAATTCACTATTTGATATTCCTTCATCTGCCTTCAAATTCATCACTTATGTGTATGGCTTCTCTCCCTCGCATCAAAAATAAGATTTTTCCCACTCTGAATCGAGAATGCACATGAAACACATGAACAATATGCACAAATAGCAGATGGATTTGAAAAAACACAACACATTTAAATTTTTTTAATAGATCAAAATTACAATGTTCGCAATGGTCTAAAACTTAAAATACGCAATTAAAGACCTCTATAAAAAATGCAACCCTGTTGTGGTTTTCAGCTCCACCTGATATCCTATGTATATGAATTGAGATTGAACTTGAACTAGGCGTCTCCTTCTACATTGCCTGAAACCAAGAGACTGTCACAGTTAACATCTAAATGGTGCATCTCATCATCACAACTAATCCACCTTAAACAATTGATTAATAATTCTAGACAAGATGATGATTTAAGGTTTTTTGTGAAGCTTCTAACTTGGTAGTTGCAATTAGCATTTGTATTACAAGTTTTGTTTTTGTTCAAGTATTGTGTTTTAGAAAAGAACCCATTGAACATTCTAATACTAATTTCTCCCAAAATATGAAATCCACTAAAATTTAACGAAAACTCCTCCAACATTACAATAGTATATAAAAGGAAACTCAGTGTATAAACATGGAACTAAGCTCAAACACATGTAAATAAACATCAGTCATTATCAAATAAACACCAAGAAATAAACATCAGTCATTATCAAATAAGTTGCATAAACAAGAATCATTTCTTTTTTGGCTTTTTCTTTTTTCTGCTTCCCTATAATGTTGTAGAGGCTTATCCATGTCCAGAGCATCATTTCTTCTCGGTAGTGCACTTGATCTCACTGTCCTTTGCAAAGGTGAGTCCTCTAAAATAACAAATAAAAGGCTTCAATTAAAAACATATTTTCATAATTGGGATTAATTTAAAAATATATTCATTATTGTTACAAGCATTTCAATACATTAAAAAATATAAACTTGACACTCTTTACCTTGTCCAACCACATCATCTTGCCCAACGGCTTGAACCTCAACACCCTCATCAGGAACAATGTCCTCTACATCCCCTGCAACTGCAATACAAAATGTTTTATTAATCCCAATACATTATAATTAAATTTTTATTACTACACCAAATTCAATTTAACATGTTTGTTTGTATTAAATATTCATTAATCAAAATTCGAATAGAAAATGTATACCTTGAGTACTACAACTCACATTAGAATCGATCCCTCCATCGTGCTCGGCTGGTGTAGTATTAATATCACCAGGCTTCATTCCAATGTAAATAATTAGTCCATTTATTAACAATATATACATATAAATACAAGACAAATACTGAGAAATGTTAATCATTCAGTTTAATACATATAAATATATTCACTTTAAAGTTTTAAATAAATATATAATCAGTGTTTCCTTACTTAAAACAAATATATTCACTTTATGTTGGAACTTAACATCAAATACAGTAATTGGTAAAGTTTTCAAATTGAAATAAAAATCAATTGGCTTATTTACCTGATCAACAGATCCAGCATAAGAACCTTGTGCACTCATTGCTTGGTATCATTCAACCACGACTTTATAGCCTTGTTTGTAGCCTATTATTTTGTCCTCTTCTGTAATCGGTTTTTTGAACTCCAAGGCCTGCATTTTTTATTGGTATCATGAATTTTTATTGTAGTAAATTTTATCAAAACTAAATTGATTGCAATTTAATTATAAATATTTGTATACGATCACTAGTAAATTTTACCTTAAATTTCGATGAGAATTAGTTGAATTTTCTACAACAATTGGTCGAATAGGCGACTAAAACTGCCGTCGATCTTTTTTCATCGAATTTTCTACATCGTAAATAATAGTTGAAATTTTGACCCCACAATTGGTCAAATTATTGACTGCATCAGTCCCTTGGAACTGGAAGAATAAGACGTCGACAATTGGCTGATGGTCGAAATTGAGACCATTTTGTCATCGAATTATCCACCGCAATTTGTCGAATGTATAGCATCCTAGTCAAAATTAGTACATTCAGTTGTCAAATTATCCATGCAAATTCATCGAATCGACCATCAATCATATAGCATCCTGGTCGAATTTAGTACTGTGTAAAGGTCAAAATTTAGACCAATACTAACTTTTGTTTAAAAAAAAAATGTGACACCATTTTCAATATATTCCTACTTTTAGTTGAATATATTGCTTGTCTATAATTAGTATGCATATATGAATCTATGAAGCTTTGATTTAGCTATTTTCTTCTATTTAGCACAATTAGATTGAACAAAGCATTTTCATTGTACTGTATATTCATAGCCTCAAGAAAAATCAAACTGACTAAGAAAGCTTCGTTTACCTATAGATTTGTGTGCTTGTTTGAGTTTGATACGCAGATCTACGTATCAAAATCAGACAAGAACACAAATCTATAAGTAAATGTTGATTAAATATTTTATTTTTAATAGCAGTTTAAAAGACTATTTAAATGTTTTGATGGTTTGATAAGAATAAAATTGGTATTCAGATATAAATTATTGAGCTTCTCTTTGTTTTGATAATAGTTTAACATTCTCTACTTAATAGGGCCAACCACGTGAAAGTGGAAGCTCATCTGGCCCCTCCTAGGAGCCTCTTATGGCCCTTTACGACATTTTAAGACCTCTAAGATGTATTCTTAGAGGTTGTAAATGGTCGTAAAGGGTCATAAGGGGTCCTAGGACACAACAACTGAGAAACATAAATGTAGGCATCATGGTCACAATGTTTTGGAAACACAACATAATTGAGTGGTATACCCAGACGATGCAACGCAACCACTACTCCTGTAGTTCTAAGTTGACACTGTGGGATCCAACAACCAAAGATAAGGAATCTATATATGGTTTTTGGATCCACAGTGTCAACTTAGAACTACAGGAGTAGTGGTTGTGTTGCATTTTCTGGGTATAGCATTCAATTATGTTGTGTCTCCAAACAATTGGGACCATGATGCCTACATTTATGTTTCTTAGCTGTTGTGATACCTACATTTATGTTTTGTAGTTGTCATGTTTATTTTCATGTTCTTTGTGTTTGGCTTCTCTCCCTTGCATCGAAAATAAGATTTTTCCCACTCTGAATCAAGAATGCACGTGCAACACAAGCAGAATATGCACAGATAGCAGGTGGAGTTGAAAAAACAAAACACATTTACATTTTTGCAATGGTCTATAACTTAAAATATGCAATTAAAGACCTCTATCAAAAATGCAACCCTGTTGTGTTTTTCAGCTCCACCTGATATCCTATGTATATGAATTGAGATTGCATATTGAACTAGGCTTCTCTTTTTGCATTTCCTGAAACCAAGAGACTGTCACAGTTAACATCTAAATGGCACATCTCATCATCACAACTAATCCACCTTAAACAATTGAATATGTTTTCTTGTATTAAATATTCATTAATCAAAATTCAAATAGAAAATGTATACCTTGAGTACTACAATTCACACAAGAATCGATGCCTCCATCATGCTTGACTGGTACAGTATCAATATCCACAGGCTGCATTCCAATGTAAATAATAGATTTAGATGATGATATTGTAGAAATGCCTAATTCACAGTCCATCATTTGTTCTCTGAAACACTAAATTAGGGATTTCTGTGATATCCTCATCTGTATCTACAAATATTGCCTTTGTTGTTGCAAGTGCTTTTCCCCTATTTGATATTTATCTTCAGGTGTCCACACTCGTTCCGTTGGTTGTTGCCAGCTTCTCTTTGAGCTTCTCTTTGTTTCGAGAATAGTTTAACATTCTCTAAGAAACATAATTGTAGGCATCATGGTCACATTTTTTGGAGACAATGTAATTGAGTGGTATACCCAGACGATGGAGAGCAACTTCTGCACCTTCAGATCCAAGTTTTTATCCATCCCGCAGTGTCAACTTGGAATCGAAGGTGCAAAAATTGCTCTTCGTGTAGGTATACAACTCAATTATGTTGTCTCCAAAATAATGTGACCATGATGCCTACAATTATGTTTCGAGAATATTTTAATTAACATTCTCTACTTAACAAGGCCAACCACGTGAAGGTGGAAGCTCATCTGGCCCCTCCTAGGAGCCTCTTATGACCCTTTACGGCATTTTAAGACCTCTAAGATGTATTCTTAGAGGTCGTAAATGGTCATAAAGGGTCATGAGGGGTCCTAGGACACAAAAGCAAAGAAACATAAATGTAGGCATCATGGTCACAATGTTTTGGAAACACAACATAATTGAGTGGTATACCCAGACGATGCAACACAACCACTACTCTTGTAGTTCTAAGTTGACACTGTGGGATCCAAAAACCAAAGATAAGGAATCTATATATGGTTTTTGGATCCACAGTGTCAACTTAGAACTACAGTAGTAGTGATTGTGTTGCATTTTCTGGGTATAGCATTCAATTATGTTGTGTCTCCAAACAATTGGGACCATGATGCCTACATTTATGTTTCTTAGCTGTTGTGATACCTACATTTATGTTTTGTAGTTGTCATGTTTATTTGCATGTTCTTTGTGTTTGGCTTCTCTCCCTCACATCAAAAATAAGATTTTTCCCACTTTGAATTAAGAATGTGCATGCAACACAAGCAGAATATGCATGGACATCAGGTGGAGTTGAAAAAGCACAACACATTTACATTTTCACGATGGTTTATAACTTAAAATATGCAATTAAAGACCTCTATAAAAAATGCAACCCTATTGTGTTTTTCAACTCCACCTGATATCCGTGCATATTCTGTGAGATTGCATATTGAATTAGGCTTCTCCTTCTGTATTGCCTGAAACCAAGAGACTGTCATAGTTAACATCTAAATGGTGCATCTCATCATCACAACTAATCCACCTTAAACAATTGAATATGTTTTCTTGTATTAAATATTCATTAATCAAAATTCGAATAGAAAATGTATACCTTGAGTACTATAATTCACATTAGAATCGATGCCTCCATCGTGCTCGGCTAGTGGAGTATCAATATCTGCAGGCTGCATTCCAATGTAAATAATAGATTTAGATGAGGATATCATAGAAATGCCTAATTCACAGTCCATCATTTGTTCTCTGAAATACTAAATTAGGGATTTCTACGATATCCTCATCTATATCTACAACTATTTCCTCTGTTGTTGCAGGTTCTTTTCCCCTATTTGATATTTATCTTCAGGGGTCCACACCCATTCTGTTGGTTGTTGCTAGCTTCTCTTTGTTTTGAGAATAGTTTAACATTCTCTAAGAAACATAATTGTAGGCATCATGGTCACATTTTTTTGGAGAAAATGTAATTGAGTGGTATACCTAGACAATGGAGAGCAACTTCTGCACCTCCAGTTCCAAGTTGTTCTCCATCCCACAGTGTCAACTTGGAATAGTTTCATCCCCGATGTGACCATGATGCCTACAATTATGTTTCAAGAATAGTTTAATTAACATTCTCTACTTAACATGGCCAACCACGTGAAGGTGGAAGCTCATTTGGCCCCTCCTAGGAGCCTCTTATGACCCTTTATGACATTTTAAGACCTCTAAGATGTATTCTTAGAGGTTGTAAATGGTCGTAAAGGGTCATAAGGGGTCCTGGGACATAACAACTAAGAAACATAATTGTAGGCATCATGATCACATTTTTTTGGAGACAATGTAATTGAGTGGTATACCCAGATGATGAAGATCAACTTATGCTCCTCCGGTTCCAAGTTGACAATGCGGGATCCCAAGACCATAGATAAGGAATAAATTGAGAGAGTGGAGGAGGGCCATAACAACCAAAATAATACAGGACAAACCTCAAGTTAAATGAGGCAACTGCAAACATTTTAATAGAATTCTATTAAAATGTTTGCAGTTGGCTCATTTAACTTGAGGTTTGTCCTGTATTATTTTGGTCATTATGGCCCTCCTCCACTCTCTCAATTTATTCCTTATCTATGGTCTTTGGATCCCGTAGTGTCAACTTGGAATCAGAGGAGCAGAAGTTTCTCTCCATCATCTGGGTATACAACTCAATTATGTTATCTCTAAAAAATTGTGACCATGATGCCTACAATTATGTTTCTCAGCTATTGTGAAATCTACATTTATGTTTCTCAGTTGTCATGTTTATGTGTATGTTTTTTATGTGTTTGGGAAGACATCTTTCTAGCCCGAGCATAGATCCTTCAGCAATTAGCTTATAAATAATGTAGATGATAGATGAGCAATTAGCTATCCAAGAAAAAGCCCATAAATGAACTATATGTACCCCAATTAATGTGCCCTCTATGCGTACCCAAATGATATATTTGAAACAACAAGGGTAAGGCTAAATTTACCCTTGTTGTTTCAAATATATCATTTAGGTATGCATAGAAGGCACATGAATTGGGGTACACACAGTTCATTTACAAGATTTTTCTTGGGAAGCTAATTTCTCAGCTCTCATTTGCTTCATTTATTATCAAGCTAATTGTTGAAGGATCCAAGCCTAGGCTAGAAAGATGTCTTCCCATTTTGTTTAAGCCATATTCCTTGTTCTTGTCAAACTTCCTTGGTACGGTAGGCCTGCTCTTTGTAGTACTCTTCTTCAGTGAGACTTCATACTGATGGAATATGGATGAAGTGACTGAGAGGGGGGGTGAATCAGTCAACCATAAAACACTTCACAATTAATTCTTTCCAGATCCCTTAGGATATCTTATCAATGTTATCTGTATTAGCACTCGGTAAATAGATTGCAGTAATTTTGAAGATGCAAAAAGTATTAGCAAAATTATCTTTAGATATTCGTCAGCACTGGTGTATGATTAAGATAGCAATTAAGAACGCAACAGACACAAGATTTATCGTGGAAACCCAATATGGGAAAAACCACCAATGTATCTAGATACTGATTTTCACTTTTCTGAAGTGATGCCCGGTTAGAAGCCAACCCGGTAAAAGGTTACAAAACAGACTGTTAGGTGTGACCTTGTTAGAGGATTTAAAAACACCCTACTAGGAGTGGCCTGGTAAGAGGTCTTGAAAATAATTCAATGGAATTGTCACCTTGTTAGAGGATTTACAATATGGTTGTTAAACCAACTTGGTTAAGAGATTTAGAATTCACTATTACAATGATAAGAAGGTAACAATGAAAAATGACCTGTATAATAATGCAATTGTCTTGCTGATTACAGATTTCTGTTCTGCATATGTGTGATCCTTCCTGATCGAATAAATCTATGCTGCACCTTAAGGATATCTGAACATCCTTCATAAATTCGCACACACCTTTCCTGTCTTTCTTCTGTAAATCTTCTGCTATATTTCTTATTTATTTTTCACATTTGACCTTTTATTTATATGATTTTAGATTTGTCAAATCGACATTATTTAGTATAACAGTCGGCTGAATTAAGCAAACTCTTTTTGCAAAAATCCTTCAAGGGCCGACAGTGCTCGGTGACCATAACTTTCTATAATCTTTTAGAGACCGAGGGAACTTGGTAAACACCGACAATCCTTTACCTTCGATAACCGACTAAACTCGGTAAACACTAACTTTTCTTCGGCAACTGACTGAACTCGGTAAACACTAACTTTTCTTCGACAACCGATTGAACTCGGTAAATACTAACTTTTCTTCGACAACCGACTAAACTCGGTAAATACTGAATTTCCTTTGGTAATCGAGTGAACTCGGTAGACACTGATTTTCTTTGATAACCGAGTGGACTCGGTAAGCACTAATCTTCCTGTCTGGCAGACCGACTGAGCTCGGTAGGAACTGATTGCTGCGAACTATGACATTGTGTGACATCAAAGACAATACATAATTTGAGTAGAAATTTCCTTCAGACAATTTTTTCCAACAATCTCCCTCTTTGGCATTGATGGCAACACAATATGTCATAGCATAAGAAATTTGAAAGAGTTAGCTCAGTTCAGATTCAAATCTCCCTCTGTCAGCAAACTTCCTTTATCCTGAAAATTCTTCCTTCTGACTATTGAAAATTTCTTGAAGTAATAGCAAAGACATAGCAAACACTCCCTCTTTGACAACACATGCCAAAGACAATTCACATATTACCGGTGAAAATTAATGTACCTCAAGTACTGATTCATATGCAATGATTCCTTGAATATACTGCATCAACTGGTTGATTTTCAATCATTTTCTGGTTGATGCATCAGTAAAACTGTATTTAGTGAGCCTCGGATAGGGGAATGACCCCTAACTTACCTCTTAGATACAAAAATGCATCCTTAGGTAATGGTTTGGTAAAAATGTCTGCAATCTGTTCTTTTGTATGAATATATTCTAATCTGATTTCCTTGTCCTGCACCAATTCTCTGACAAAGTGATATTTAATAGCAATGTGCTTGGTTTTGGAATGCATCACTGGATTCTTTGAAATGTTTATTGCACTGGTATTTTTACAAAATATAACAACTGGTTCTCTGATTTCAACCTTCATACCTTCTAATAGCTGTTTAAACCAAACAATATTTGAACAATTTACTGCAGCAGCAACATATTCTGCTTCAGCTATGGATTGAGATGTGCAATTCTGCTTTTTACTAGTCCAGGATACCAGTCTTTTTCCAAGAAAAAATGCTCCACCACTTGTGCTTTTTCTGTCATCAATGTTTCCTGCCCAATCAGCATCAGTAAACACTTTCAAGTCTAGATTGCCTCCAAATTTATACCACAAACCATATTCTTCAGTTCCTCTTAAGTATCTTAAGATTCTTTTGATTGCTATCATGTGATTTTCCTTAGGTTTTGCTGAGAATCTAGCTACTATACCGACTGCTAAGGCAATGTCAGGTCTTGTATGTACTACATACTGCAATTTTCCAATCATAGATCGGTATAGAGTCTGATCAACTTCTTTTGAATCATCATTTTTGGTAAGTTTCAGTCTAGTGCACATGGGTGTACCAACTGGTTTTGAATCTTCCATACCAAACTTCTTAAGTATTTCCTTAATGTATTTAGATTGAGTAATGTATATGCCATTCTTGCTTTGCTGAATTTGAAGACCAACAAAGAATTTTATTAAACCAAACATAGACATTTCAAATTCTTTGTTCATTTACTCTGAAAATTCTTTGCACTGATCCTCATTCCCTGTAAATATAGTATCATCCACAAATATTTTTGCCAATACAATTTTGTCATCCGGTCCTTCTTTAATATACAGATTGTTGTTATCATTAGCTCTTTTGAAATTAATCTGAATCAAATAGTTATGGAGTCTTTCATACCATGCTCTAGGAGCTTGTTTCAAACCATACAATGCTTTGTGTAACCTACAGACCATGTCCTTTTTATCTGGATCAACAAAACCTTCAGGTTGTTCAATGTAGACTTCTTCATCAAGAATTCCATTGAGAAATGCAGATTTTATATCCATCTGATATACCTTAAATCCTTTGTGTGCTGCATAAGCAAGTAGAGTTCTTACACCTTCTAATCTTGTAACAGGAGCAAAAGTTTCTCCATAATCTATACCTTCTTCTTAAGAATAACCTTTACATACCAGTCTAGCTTTGTTTCTAGATACTTGACCATCTTCATTTAGCTTATTCCTGAATACCCATTTTGTTCCAATTACATTCTTATCTTTAGGTCTAGGTACAAGAGTCCAAGTTTTGTTCTTTTGTATTTGTTATAATTCTTCATTCATTGCTTCAATCCAACTTTCATTTTTCAATGCATCTTTGATATTTCTAGGTTCAAAATCAGTAAGCAGACATGTACCTTTTAGCTTGCTTCTTGTCATAGTACCATCTGATTTGTTTCCAATGATTTTATCCGGTGTATGATGTCTTCTGACATATTTGGCTAGTATAGGTTCCTTGCTTTTTGAATGATTCCTGCTGTTGTCTTCTAGGATCTCTTCTTCAGGTTGCTCGGGCTCGGTAGATATTTGCTCGGTAACTTCAGGCTGAGACTCGGTCTGAATTTCTTCCTGTGACTCGGTTTGAACTTCTTCCTGTGACTCAGTTTGTGACTCGATAACTGTGCTCGGCTCGGTAGATATAGTTTCCTTATTGATAGTTGTGCCTACCAATGTTTCAGGTTCAATGTAAATGAATCTTCTGTAGTTCTTAGGTTCCCTTTTTCTTTCTTCTTCAGTCTTTTCTGCAAATTCATCAAATTTTACATGTATACTTTCTATGACTTTGTGAGTAGATAAGTTCAGACATTTGTATGCCTTGCTTTTGCTAGAATATCCTAGGAATATTCCTTCATCACTTTTCACATCAAATTTATTTCTTCTGGATTCTTTTAAGATATAACACTTGCTACCAAATATTTTCATGTAACTTACATTGGGTTTATAGCCATACCATAATTCATAAGGAGTTTTGAATGTGTCTTTCTTCAATTGTACTCGGTTCAAGGTATGAACTGCAGTGCTGATAGCTTCCTTCCAGTATTTTATAGCGATGTTCTTTTCTATCATTAGAGTCCTTGCACAATCCATAATAGATCTATTTCTTCTTTCTGCTATTCCATTTTGCTCAGGAGTTCTAGGAGCTGATACCTGTCTTTTGATTCCTCTTTCAATGCAAAAGTTGTTAAAATCATGGGAGATGAATTCACCACCTCTGTCTGATCTTAAGCATTTCAATCTTTTCCCTGTTTCCTTTTCCACTCTTGCTAAGTACCATTTGAACTTTTCAAATGCTTCTGATTTCTCTCTTAAATACATAACAGTCATCATTCTAGAATAGTCATCAACGAAAAGAATAAAGAATTTATCTCCAGTATAGCTTTGTATTCCAATAGGTCCACATAAATCAGTATGCACAATTTTCAAAATTTCTTTAGACTGATAGTTCTTACTCTTGAAACTAGTTTTACTCATTTTGCCAATCTGACAATTCTTCCATAGACCAGTGTCAGGTTTCTTCAAAGTAGGAATGCCTCTAACCTTCTTGAATTTGCTTATTTTTATCATGTTATCAAAATTCACATGACATAACCTTTTGTGCCATAGCCAACTTTCTTCTATTTAAGCAATAAAGCATGAATATTCACTGAGATCAAGATAAAATAAATTACCTTTTGTTTGTTTGCCTGATCCAATGAGTTTTCCTTTTCCATCTAGCAGTCTTGCTTGACCATTCATGAATTCAACCTTGAAACCAGTGTTGATTAGCTATGCTACACTTAGAAGATTATGTTTTAGTCCTTCAACCCAATAAGCATTATCACATATGAGTTCTTTGGTTAATGAGATTCTTCCTTTTCCTTTTATACAACAAGGTTCATTGTTTCCAAATCTTACATTACCACTATCACAGTCTTCTAGATATTCAAATTTTGTCTTGTCACCAGTCATGTGGTGTGAACATCCGCTGTCTATTATCCATATATCATCTTTTCTTATATGAGAAATAAGTGCCATCTTATCTTCATCATCATCAGATTCATCTTTTATAGCAATAAAGACAATTTCTTCTTCACTATCATCAGAATCTTTAGCCATAAAACATGATTTCTTACCTTTATCCTTGTATGATTTGAAATTCTTTTTGCCATAGTACTTGTGACTTCTCTTCTCTTCCTTGACTTGCTTGTTTGGGCACCTAGCTGCAATATGTCCAATTTCTTCACATGAAAAATAGATTAAAGGAGTTTTACCTTTATATTTACCTTTCCCTCTAGAGTACTTCTTTGCAAGTAATGCTTCTACAATTTCAAGATCACTATCAGAACTTTCTTCTGATACTTCTTCACTTTCTGACTGAACTTCTTTAATTTTCTTGTTCTTCTTTAGTGAAACCTTGGCCTCAAATGCTGATTCAATATTTTTGGAACTAGGAACATAGTTGTCATAGTTGTCTAATTCAAAGGCTGTCAATCTTCCAACTAAAGCATCCAAAGTTATATTGTGGTTTGTTTCACATCTTCTTTCTTGAATAGCTGATACTCTTATTGCATAGATAGGGAGTAATGTTCTGAGTACCTTACTTATAACAGTTTCATCTGAGATTGTTCCTCCAGAAGCTCTAATTGCACTTACACTTGCTTTGATTCTTTCAACATATTTTGCAATGTTTTCATCTTCCTTCATATTCATCTTGTCAAACTGTCCTCTTAGGCTTTCTGCTTTGGCTCTTTTCACATTTGCATCACCACCATATATTTTCTTCAGTGCCATCCACATTTCATATGTAGTAGTGCAGTCTTTAATATCATCAAATTCTTCATAGCTGAGAGCAGATGCAATGTCTATCATCATGGTGTTGTGAGTCTTTTTATCTGCAATGTCTTCAACAGTTAATGCGCCATTAGGAATTGTGTATTCTTCATCAATGTATTTGCATCATGAATCACCAATGGAAGCCAGATGAAGTCACATGAGACCTTTCCATGCTGAAAAGTTATCTCTGTTGAGCTTTGGAATTTCCCTCTTGTAAGACATCCTGATCTTTAGCTTAGGTCCTTGAAACCCTTCCTGCAAGCACCAAAAGCTCTGATACCAATTGATGGAATATGGATGAAGTGACTGAGAGGGGGGGTGAATCAGTCAACCATAAAACACTTCACAATTAATTCTTTCCAGATCCCTTAGGATATCTTATCAATGTTATCTGTATAAGCACTCGGTAAATAGATTGCAGTAATTTTGAAGATGCAAAAAGTATTAGAAAAATTATCTTTAGATATTCATCAGCACTGGTGTATGATTAAGATAGCAATTAAGAACACAAGAGACACAAGATTTATCGTGGAAACCCAATATGGGAAAAACCACCAATGTATCTAGATACTGATTTTCACTTTTCTGAAGTGATGCCCGGTTAGAAGCCAACCCGGTAAAAGGTTACAAAACACACTGTTAGGTGTGACCTTGTTAGAGGATTTAAAAACACCCTGCTAGGAGTGGCCTGGTAAGAGGTCTTGAAAACAATTCAATGGAATTGTCACCTTGTTAGAGGATTTACAATATGGTTGTTAAACCAACTCGGTTAAGAGATTTAGAATTTACTGTTACAATGATAAGAAGGTAATAATGAAAAATGACCTGTATAATAATGCAACTATCTTGCTGATTACACCTTAAGGATATCTGAACATCCTTCATAAATTCACACACACCTTTCCTATCTTTCTTCTGTAAATCTTCTGCTATATTTCTTATTTATTTTTCACATTTGACCTTTTATTTATATGATTTTAGATTTGTCAAATCGACATTATTTAGTATAATAGTCGGCTGAATTAAGCAAACTCTTTTTGCAAAAATCCTTCAAGGGCCGACAGTGCTCGGTGACCATAACTTTCTATAATCTTTCAGAGACCGAGGGAACTCGGTAAACACCGACAATCCTTTACCTTCGATAATCGACTGAACTCGGTAAACACTAACTTTTCTTCGGCAACCGACTAAACTTGGTAAACACTAACTTTTCTTCGACAACCGACTGAACTCAGTAAATACTAACTTTTCTTCGACAACCGACTGAACTCGGTAAATACTGAATTTCCTTTGGTAACCGAGTGAACTCGGTAGACACTGATTTTCTTTGATAACTGAGTGGACTCGGTAAGCACTAATCTTCCTATCTGGCAGACCGACTGAGCTCGGTAGGAACTGATTGCTGCGGACTATGACATTGTGTGACATCAAAGACAATACATAATTTGAGTAGCAATTTCCTTCAGACAATTGTTTCCAACACATACCATGCTACAATCAAACTTCAGCAAGACTTCATATCACACAGTTTCCATAGATTACGTTCAATGCATTATTTATGCTTGTATTGGTGGGAAAACTCTTGAAAACACACAAAAGAGATTGCATTCAACCATACTGTTTACATGACACATGTAGTTTACCTCCAGCCTAAATCAATGTTAAATCATGTGATTGATAGCAGATTGGGGCTCACTTGAGCCATAAACATGAATAACTATTCTAAAAAAAGATGTAAACCATATATATGCGCACTTGAGGAAAAGAGAAGTTATGTCATATCAATATTAAAATATTAGTTACAATATGAAAATACTAAACTAACTAATTCCTGAGTTCATCTCTGCATATGGTTGCAACAAATTAGATATGCGATTACAATATAGAGAAGGCATTGTAAAAATATAATTTTGGAATTTGCCCTAGCCTGACACGTTTTGCACTCAAATCCTTCATCGTGGATAAGTGGAGATGGGCGGATAGATGTAGATGATTTGTCATTGACCCAACTAAAGTATCCGCAACCATTATTTCCCTGTGATACCCAGTCTACATTAGTTCTTATATTATAATGAATAGTATTTACATTAGAAACTTTAAATATATACACATTAGCAACCTTTTTTTGATTAGGGTAGCACCAAAATTGTCATCCAGGGTTGTTCAATGTCCGTGAAGTCTTCAACACACACTTCCCACCACCACATTGATAGTTTGGCACATTGACAAGAGTCATCGAACCTATATCAATAATGCACCGCACCATCGTTACTACATTTATTATTTTTATATGATTATTTTTACAGTCCAAATACACCAAGGAGTACCATCAGAAATATTAACCATTTACAATAATGAAAAGTAAACTTAAATCAAATAGCACATTTTTTTATTAGCATGTGTAGTCTGTGTGTATATGAAAAATGAAAGAAATATGAAGCTGAAATAAAATAGTGAACAAAATAGTATTCCACATAGAGTGAATGAAATATACCATCAAAAGAAGGTGACATAATTTTGTCACGAAGCAGAGACATAGGAAATCAAAAAGGGACAAAAGACAAGAAATAAGAAAAATCATTACGACTATAGAAAAATCATTTATACTATAATAAAAAAAAGTAACACTCTTTTTCAACAATTTTCAAAATCATTAGGACTATAAATGGACGGTTCTGATATTGCTTTGCCATTACAACAATTGAGCATTCATTGTTTGGTACTTCTTGGTGTATTCCATTTAAGTTTTTCAGTTTCTGTGTTTATGTTCATGTTATTTATGTGTTTGGCTTCTCTCCCTCGCAAGGGATACATCGATAGGTAATTGATTTCAAAGCATAATGATTTGATAGTCTTTTTTTAGGATAGGCGTAATCATCCTGCCAACCTTAATTAGCAACATTGGTGTCCTATCATTGCACAAGTGCAAGATGGTAAGGGTCTATTCAAGGAGGTATGAAAAAAAGGTCATTTTAACCTTGGAAGGAAAGAGGAGAGACAATCCAAATAATTCTATGGTGATTGTCCCAAACAACAAAAAAATGATGGAATTGCTAACATGTTTTCTTTTCATGTTTCTAACAAGTTTGTTGCGATCAGGCTAGTATGGTCACAATTGAAATTGTGAGTTTCTCTTGGAATTGAATAGTAGACTTTATCTATTGTGCAAAAAAACATATGTAGGATTATTATGGTCACAAAGTAATTGTCTTAGCATCAAAATTTCACTTCTAATATAACATGAAACTTAGGGATGTTGAACTATATGAAAATGATGACCTTATATAAACCATGACCATGATGTCATCATCAAATCATGTC
Source organism: Chamaecyparis obtusa (assembly GCA_027943335.1). Classification (NCBI taxonomy): domain Eukaryota; kingdom Viridiplantae; phylum Streptophyta; class Pinopsida; order Cupressales; family Cupressaceae; genus Chamaecyparis; species Chamaecyparis obtusa. Next base: position 58,342 of record BSBK01011584.1, on the reverse strand, counting down.
TTATGTATTTTATAAATTATTAAAATACATACCAATGGACAAAATTCATTTCCCCCTTCAATGTGACCATGTTGCCTACAATGTTCCTCACTTGTTTTGATTAGATATCTTCGAGTCTTTAAGCCCTTACAAATTTTGCAAGGATAATAACATTTTCCATCACCTTTTCTTTTTAAGTTAGACCACAGTCTAGCAATTGTCGCCCTATTTTTTTGTGCGCTGATATCATCAGACTTGGTCTTTCTTGAATGGAATGACTCATTGGTGGAAGACAGATGATTTGTTTGCAACCTACAGATACAAATCATTACTGAACAACCATTTTCTCAATGCAAAGGGACATTTATCATACCAAATCAAAGTTTAGAAATGGATGGTTATATCAACGTTTATCATTTATCATACCAAATCAAAGTTTAGAAAGGGACATTTATCATACTATAATTTTCTCAATGCAAAGGGACATTTATCATACCATAATGACAACTCATTTCTTAGTTTCCTGAACTATTAAATTGCCTCTACAAGTCCATAGTACTTCCAATATTAGTAATCTATCTAGTTGTGAGATTTTCATATCTGATCTCTTAACATATTTTCTAGAAGCCCTCATATTTCTCTCAGTAAGAATAGTTGTGGCATAGGATCCTTCAACTGTTTGTGGACCCTTTGTCTTGTAAACAATGACCAATCTTTCAATCAAATGCACCTTATGTTTGATGTGTTGTGGTAACTTTCTCATTGTAGTGACGAATCTATTGTTTAAATAAACTATTGTCTCATAGATGTCCTTTTTGATAGTGGTAAGTTCATGTATAGAAAACTTGATATCGATCAGATCCCCATATTGTAATCTAAAAAAACTCATAAACTCCTCCCAAGAAATAGTACTATTGTCTAGTATATTTTTGTACCATTCTTTGGCACTTTCTTTTAAGGAATTCACAAACAATTTTATCATGGCATCCTCATTGTTTGTCTCATATTCATGTGTAGTATTGATGAAATAACTTAGATGTTCTTCCCCAATTACTCCATTATTACCTTGAAACATATGAATCGTTCCCTTTATTTCAACTATTGGTATAGTTTTATGGACATGGTATGACTATCCCAGAATGACAGCATTTTGGTGAGTTAATTTGTTTGTGTAGAAGTATGAATGGATTGGATCAATGGATTGGAATGGATATGGGCATAGTATAGAAGAGTTTATAATGATGTTAGAGTCTTTGTGGATGAGAAGGAAAAGCCATAGTGTGCTTAGGGGAATAGTGTGATGACTGTCCCAACTAGAGAATCCCCCATATTTCTCTTAGTAAGCTAAATAGTTGTGGCATATGATCCGTCAAATGTTTGTGGACCCTTTGTCTTGTAAACAATGACCAATCTTTTAATCAAATGCACCTTATGTTTGATGTGTGGTGGTAACTTTCTCATTGTAGTGACGAATCTATTGTTTAAATCAACTACACATGAATATGAGACAGACAATAAGGATGCACAAACAGGAATGATTCATATGTTTCAAGGTACAAAAATCTCCTAGATAGAAAAAGGGTGCACAAATAGTTGAAGTATCCTATGCCACAACTATTCTTACTGAGAGAAATATGAGGGCTTCTAGTAAATATGTTAAGAGATCAGATATGAAAATCTCACAACTAGATATAGCTACCCCAGGCAAGCCAATTTGCATAATTGGACAAGTTGAAAGGTGCCATGAAGAACCTATAATATAAAGTTGTGATTCTCTAGTTGGGATAGTCATCACACTATTTAGAAGAAATATGAAGAAATGTGAATATGAAGAAATAGTACTACTGTAAAGGATATTTTTGTACCTTTCTTTGGCACTTTCTTTTAAGGAATTCACAAACAATTTTATCATGGCATCCTCATTGTCTGTCTCATATTCATGTGTAGTATTGATGAAATAACTTAGATGTTCTTCCCCAATTACTCCATTATTACCTTGAAACATATGAATCATTCCTTTTATTTCAACTATTGGTAAAGTTTTATGGACATGGTATGACTGTCCCAAAATGGAAGCATTTTGGTGAGTTAATTTGTTTGTGTAGAAGTATGAATGGATTGGATCAATGGATTGGAATGGATATGGGTAGAGTATAGAAGAGTTTAGAATGATGTTAGAGTTTCTTGTGGATGAGAAGGAAAAGCCATAGTGTGCTTAGGGGAATAGTGTGATGACTGTCCCAACTAGAGAATCCCTCATATTTCTCTCAGTAAGTTGAATAGTTGTGGCATAGGATCCTTCAACTATTTGTGGACCCTTTGTCTTGTAAACAATGACCAATATTTCAATCAAATGCACCTTATGTTTGATGTGTGGTGGTAACTTTCTCATTGTAGTGACAAATCTATTGTTTAAATCAACTACACATGAATATGAGACAGACAATGAGGATGGACAAACATGAATGATTCATATGTTTCAAGGTACAAAAATCTCCTAGATAGACAAAGGGTCCACAAATAGTTGAAGTATCCTATGCCACAACTATTCTTACTAAGAGAAATATGAGGGCTTCTAGTAAATATGTTAAGAGATCAGATATGAAAATCTCACAACTAGATACAACTGCCCCAAGCAAGCCAGTTTGCATAATTGGACAAGTTGAAAGGTGCCATGAAGAACCTATAATATAAAGTTGTGATTCTCTAGTTGGGACAGTCATCACACTCTTTAGAAGAAATATGAAGAAATATGAATATGAAGAAATAGTACTACTGTCTAGGATATTTTTGTACCATTCTTTGGCACTTTATTTTAAGAAATTCACAAACAATTTTATCATGGCATCCTCATTGTCTATCTCATATTCATGTGTAGTATTGATGAAATAACTGAGATGTTCTTGCTCAATTACTCCATTATTACCTTGAAACATATGAATCATTCCTTTTATTTCAACTATTGGTACAATTTTATGGACATGGTATGACTATCCCAGAATGACAACATTTTGGTGAGTTAATTTGTTTGTGTAGAAGTATGAATGGATTGGATCAATGGATTGGAATGGATATGGGCAGAGTATAGAAGAGTTTAGAATGATGTTAGAGTTTCTTGTGGATGAGAAGGAAAAGCCATAGTGTGCTTAGGGGAATAGTGTGATGATTGTCCCAATTAGAGAATCCCTCATATTTCTCTCAGTAAGATGAATAGTTGTGGCATATGATCCTTCAACTGTTTGTGGACCCTTTGTCTTGTAAATAATGACCAATCTTTTGATCAAATGCACCTTATGTTTTACGTGTGGTGGTAACTTTCTCATTCTAGTGATGAATCTATTGTTTAAATCAACTACAAATGAATATGAGACAGACAATGAGGATGCACAAAAAGGAATGATTCATATGTTTCAAGGTACAAAAATCTCCTAGATAGACAAAGGGTCCACAAACAGTTGAAGTATCCTATGCCACAACTATTCTTACTAAGAGAAATATGAGGGCTTCTAGTAAATATGTTAAGAGATCAGATATGAAAATCTCACAACTAGATACAACTGCCCCAGGCAAGCCAGTTTACATAATTGGACAAGTTGAAAGGTGCCATGAAGAACCTATAATATAAAGTTGTGATTCCCTAGTTGGGACAGTCATCATACTATTTAGAAGAAATATGAAGAAATATGAATATGAAGAAATAGTACTATTGTCTAGGATATTTTTGTACCATTCTTTGGCACTTTCTTTTAAGGAATTCACAAACAATTTTATCATGGCATCCTCATTGTCTCTCTCATATTCATGTGTAGTATTGATGAAATAACTTAGATGTTCTTCCCCAATTACTGCATTATTACTTTGAAACATATGAATCATTCCTTTTATTTCAACTATTGGTACAGTTTTATGGACATGATATGACTGTCCTAGAATGAAAACATTTTGGTGAGTTAATTTGTTTGTGTAGAAGTATGAATGGATTGGATCAATGGATTGGAATGGATATGGGTAGAGTATAGAAGAGTTTAGAATGATGTTAGAGTTTTTTGTGGATGAGAAGGAAAAGCCATAGTGTGCTTAGGTGAATAGTGTGATGACTGTCCCAATACAGCTGTAATAGGACATATGGAACTTAGTCAAACATATTGAGCACTTTAAATAAAGAATACAATGGAAAAGAAAGAGCACTTTCAATGATGTTCCTAAAATATGGTAGCAAGAACTTTGGTATCCTAGATAACAAAAAGCTAAAAGGCCACTCCAGGAAATAAGGTGTTAGTATATTATACAGGAACCTAAGAAATTTAAAAAGAATGGGAAATTATTTGACTTTAAAATTGCAAATAAAACATTCAGATTTCACTTAGAGTTGGGAGAAGTGAGAAGTGAAAGGAATGTTAGTATTAGAGGAATGCTCATTCGTGACAAAGAAGATTGAATCAAATTCCATCAAGGGGACAAAGAAGAGTTGGTCTAATATTGGAGAATGCCTGGCTCATGTTGGTCCACAAGGGTCCACAAACAGTTGAAGGATCCTATGCCACAACTATTCTTATTGAGAGAAATATGATATGAAAATCTCACAACTAGATACAGTTGCCCCAAGCAAGCCAATTTCCATAATTGGACAAGTTGAAAGGTTCCATGAAGAACCTATAATATAAAGTTTTGATTCTCTAGTTGGGACAGTCATCACACTATTTATAAGAAATATGAAGAAATATGAATATGAAGAAATAGTACTACTATCTAGGATATTTTTGTACCATTCTTTGGCACTTTCTTTTAAGGAATTCACAAACAATTTTATCATGGCATCCTCATTGTCTGTCTCATATTCATGTGTAGTATTGATGAAATAACTTAGATGTTCTTTCCCAATTACTGCATTATTACCTTGAAACATATGAATCATTCCTTTTATTTCACCGGGGATTGTGTTTGGGTAATTAGAAATTCCAAATAAATCCAATTCATGTCTATATATTTCTACTCCTACAGGGTGTTTGAAATTTGAAAGAAACAAACCTTTGAGCTCATATTCAAACTTGATGTCTAGGATTTGGCACATTGCCAAACCATTGATTTCACTACTGAGTACTGAACTGCTACTGGCAATAGTTTTATGGAACTTGATCATTGTTATGGTTCCCGTGTTATTGTTGATTTCTATTTTATTGTTTTTTATTTTCTCCCCCTTCAATAGGATGCATTGGCTGTCTATTTTATTAAGAATCTTGTATATGCTCTTGTGACCTAGTAGGTGAAACATGATATGTGCATTTGTGTTTAAGCATGCCAAAAATTCTCTTATGTGCATCCCTTAAATCTGCAAATGCCTTAAATCTTCAAATGCATTGGTTATACTAGATGTACAATGTCATGCTGCATCCTAAACAATGATATGTGCTTTTGTGTTTAAGCATGCCAAAAATTCTCTTACGTGCATCCCTTAAATCTACAAATGCCTTAAATCTACAAATGCATTGGTTATACCAGATGTACAATGTCATCCTGCATCCTAAACCCTAGTCGTAGCCTTCATAATTCTTAGTCATAGCATTTACAAACCCTAGTCAAAAAGTAGTCACCACTAAGAATACTCATTGATTCAATCACCTACCAGCATATTACTAATAGAGATGACAAGAAAATGATAATCCAGTACGTAATGAAATATAGAAAACATGGAAGATACCTCAAACTCCACATGTGGAAGATAAATGATGAAATGTGCTATTAACCTCAGGTGTAGGGCTCTTCATGACCTAGAATAAGCTCCGCTCCTTAGCTTAGAAATGAAAATCCTAATTCACGCACTACAACCGTAAAAATGAAAATGAGAATTGAAATCCTAATTCACGTGCTACAACTGTAAAAATGAAAATGAGAATTGAAATGTTTTTTTAAAGTAATATGCTCATGTTGGTTGAAATTTTGACCGACATGGTATTGGTGGAAATTTCGACCAACACGGGCATGGTTTAAAAAAAAACAAATTTTTCCTTCTATACCCTGACCAACCTAAACCATTTTCATTAATGGTCAATAATTTTCATAGAAAAATGATGTCAAATGTACTTGTGGATTTTTCATTTACTAATACTTACAACTCATGCAACAAGTTTTGAATATCCACCCGAGCCAAGCCTGTGTTGCCCGTGCTTTGTTTTTTTGCTATTGTTGCCTTTTTTGTGTTAGGCAACCTATGTGATGTTTGAAATATGTTAGATCACATAAGTTCAAAGAGTAAATAGTACATAATTTCATTATTAACATTATCATGTACCTTCTTTCCTCGGGTGATACTACTCATCCACTATGTCTTGCACTTCTCTCAAGTGCATCCTTTTTAAGATCCTCCCACTCATTAATAGGAATATAGGGTGGCTACTTGTAATAAGGGTTGTGTTATATTTGGGTCCTATAGTTGTCCCTAATATACTTCAAAATAGTACCCACTTTGTCAAGGAGTCTAAGTCTATGAAAGACTTCTGGTCCAAAAAGTGTTGTCATAGAGTCAATAATTTTATTCTTTAACCCTTTATCTTGTACTGACCACCATTTAAGGAAAAAAACTATTACATTCATAAATGAAGTGAAGATACCTTTTAATATACTTGAAGAAAGGGATGAAACAAAATCTAATCTTGCAATGAAATCAAAATATGATACCATGTACATATGGTTGGCCCGAAAATGCACAAACATTCATCATTAAGTTTTATATAAAATAGATTGTTCCCTAGAAGATAATTATGAGATTATTATAATTAGTTATTACAAGGGACCACACAGGGGGTTAGTGCATTACATTATAAGTATTATATTGTATAGTAAAAGAAAGGACCAGTCTTTAAAGTACCTGGAAGCTGGGCTACTCTCAAGGGAAGTCCATCTTCATTGCTCACGAGCAATTGATCACACTATATTGTTCCTATACATTTAACATGAGTACATCCAAGAATTGCTTCATCGCCTCCTACATAAAATGAATCCAATATTACAAAATGTCCCCTAAGAAAGAATATATAGTTCAAGTGAAATAAACACATGATAAATAAGAGAGAAAAAGATGAGTCTACTTACCAATAGTAGGTGTTTCCATCACATCTATGGGCATGCTACGTGTTTCTGACATTGTAGGTGGAACAACCTCTGTGGATCTCATCCTCGTACTAGTCATTGTACTCAACATAGGTTCAATAGCAGGTGCTGAACAAAAATATTGTTAGAGCATAAAAAAATATGGATAATGATGGACAAGATGGAGGATAAAACATGTGATGTACCATCTGAAGTATTTGCATATGAGGTAATGCCCTTTAATCTATTTAGCATAACCTGTAAAGAGAACACATATATATTTTAGTTAATGACATAAATAAAATAGTATACTATAAAAATCATTATTGAACTTTTGTTATAATTAAAAAATACATTAATAATTACTCTATAGTTCTGAACATGACCAATCAACATATCTGATGCCCTCTATATTTTAGGAGTGTAGGGTTGAATATTTTCCATTAGATCTAAGTCTTTTGATATTGCACGAAGGACCTTTTCCAGTGCAACCACAAGATCAACCTCTGATAAAAAATCAACATCAAATGGATCCTGCTCATTCTACAGCTCCTCATGGACTACTTGTTCCTTTCCCTTTTTCTGATCAACGCTCATTTGTGAGAACAATATTATTAGCCCTTTATTTGAAAGCAATCCAAAATAGTAGAACAACAAAAAATACGCATTAACATAACAAAAAATATGCATTAACATTTTTCTTGTATGTGCATTTGTACAACAACAATGAGTTTTACCTATTGGGAAGAAGAAGTCCCATGAGAACTATCACCGTCGTGCATATCATGTGACTCTTGATCCATACTATAGCTCTGTATTTCAAAAAAAATCATTCAGACATGTTAAACCATGTGTTCTTATTCTAAGTTATGTTGAATAATAGATAATTATCAAAATGTGTACCACCTTGTCCATGATAGTGATGGAGATTTTTGTATCTATGCGATTCAAGTTGTAATCAATAAGTAGCTCCTCGCCTCCACGTATTGATTTGATCGCACATACAAATAAATGATTTCCCTCATGTGCCTCAAATATGCAATTGGGTTGCTTCTTAGCTTACGCAGGCCATGTACTGTTTATAAAACCTACAATATTCCCTGATGCTTTGGGTCTTCCATCAATGTATATAGCTACTTTTTACTTTGTTAACTGACTTTTTGTTGTATATAATTTATCTCAAGTGCATACCTACACATACTTTTTTTATATTTAACAATCTGCATCCAACTACTGTAATCATAACAAGGTTTGACATACTCCATCAATTCGACAACTTTGTTGTAAGAGACCTTTATGCCATCCATAGAAAATAGGCCCAAACCATGTAATGAAGATGGTGCTATGTGATATATCCTCTCTTTAACACAAAAATAAGTGTTTATTGAAGGAAGTTCATTGGGGACCCATTGTTTCTATAGATGTTTGTACCTAAACAATAGCTCAGATTCTTCTTTGCTCTCATCATCATAAGAACATGACTCCCCTTGAGCAAAAAAAAATTTCATGCGTTTATTGAATTTCTTTCTGATCTTTTGACCTCGAGTCGATCTTATTGAATTACACATACTAAATGTCTCACTTTCTTCTTACATTCCTAGACTTTCCTCACTTGAGGAAGACAATTCTGACAAATACCTATTCCCTGGTACCTGCACTTCATGCAGTGACTTGACTTGTACCTGACAATCCATGATAATGTGTGGGATACCTAACATAAGATAATAGTTATATAATTAGACAAACATAGTTCACTCCATAGTTTTCATTATATCTTGTGAAGGAAATTATACATTGTTAAAATTATCTATTTATCCAACAATATTTTGAATATCTCAGCATTGCATATAACTAAATATATCAGTATTTCATGAGCCACCACTATTGTGGCATTTCATCAAATAGTTCTTGTACCTTGCTAGTGTTTTTATTACATCTTGTGAAGAACTTTATACATTGTTAAAATTATCTATTTATACTTTTAGAATTAGCTCACTCCATTACAGGGAACAAAGAGAATCCCTTATGATTTAACATCATTGAGATGCCTCCTTTCATTAGCTTCATGTCACCTTCTCATAGCTTCTCATAGCTTCTTATGTGTTTCATCCTTCATTTATACACTTACTTTGACCAAACTTTTAATTTTTTGATACATTTCGCCAAAGGCTTTGTAGGAAACCAAAGGCATTATAAATCATTAATTCACTATAAAATTAATGTATTGCTCTAGATTTCATATGGAAATTTTGTCAAATGGTTGGCATGTATGTTTATTCAAATAGACTTATATCATTTGGAATGGATATATGATCGGTTGATATCGAATTCTATGTCAAGATTTAAAACATTAAATTGATCATAGTTAGAAGACTCAGACACAAGAAGAATATGATTATAGCCAATTTTTAGAAGACTATGAATGAATGAAAATATACTTAAGTGGATGAACATAAATAATGAAGGTACTTGATATTGCTTGAAGTAATGAAGTGTTGACCCTGGGTTCAATCCAGTATGCTCATGTATGATCCATAAACTACAAGGAAAGAAAGGATGGAGTTAGATCCAAAGGATGTAAGAAATGCCTGACACCATATTATTGATCCTCATCTACAATTATGCATGTGCATAGTTAAGCCATACACTTCTAAAAGGAACTATGCTATAGAACATGTGCACTCAGGAAAATGCACTCAAGAAAATGCACTTCATATTGCAGCCATGACTTGAGGTAGGCATTTAAGATTTGTCTTCTCATTAACTCAATTTCATTTTGATGACATTTTTTGATTTAATTGTGACACCAGCTTGGTTATAAACAAAAATAAAAAGAAAAATAAAGTGTCATTTGTAATTTTTGTGAATTCAAAGAGCTCCCCTGAAGATGACACTACACTTTTGCATGGCACGAAGAGGGAATTTGAGTCTGGCATGCGCGAAGAGGCCGACACCATGTGGGAAGAGGGCACTAGCACTTGAGGTAGGCATTTGAGATTTGTCTTCTCATTAACTCAATATCATTTTGATGACAATTATTGATTTAATGGCACAATATGAATGTTAATAGTGGCATTGTTTACATCTTAACATTTGGAATGCTTGATGACCCACGAGATTTGAGAGCTAGCGCATCGTTGCTATTACCTTCAAGGCATTGTGTGAAGTGTTAGATCTCTCTTTATTTGTTTTTCTGCTGATATTCACTCTGGTACTCCCTGTTTATGATCATTTCATGAGGAAATGTCTTAATGGCTCGCATGATGCAAGCTAGGGCATCATGCATTGTTTATGAGCTCACTGTTTGAGCACCTCATGTACCTATTTGATTGGCTAGTGCTCTATTTTTTATATTGATTTTACATCATATATTTAGTCTTAATAAATATCTTATAAAACAACATAAAACTAACCCAAAATACTTTGTCTTAATAAAATCTTAATAAAACAATATATTTAGTCTTAATAAAATATTATAAAACAACATATATTGTGTGAAGTATTTGATCTCTCTTTATTTGTTTTTGTATTGATATTCACTAGCTATGTGGTACTCCCCGTTTATGATCATTTCATGAGGAAATGTCTTGATGGTTCATGATCTACAAGCTAGGGCATCATACATTATTCATGAGCTCACTATTTAATACTGACATTGTTTACATCTTTTCATTTGGAATGCTTGATGACCCATGAGCTTTGAGAGCTAGTGCATCGTTGCTATTACCTTCAAGGCATTGTGTGAAGTGTTTGATCTCTCTTGATTTGTTTTGTTGTTGATATTCACTATGTGGTACTCCTTGTTTATGATCATTTCATGAGGAAATGTCTTGATGGTTCACGAGCTACAAGCTAAGGCATCATGCATTGTTTATGAGCTCACTATTTGAGCAATGACCAATCAAATAGGGACATCAGGTGCTCAAACAATGAGCTCATAAATAATGCATGATGCTCTAGCTTGTAGCCCGCAAACCATCAAGACATTTCCTCATGAAATGATCATAAACGAGGAGTACCACATAGTGAATATTAACAACAAAACAAATAAAGAGAGATCAAACACTTCACACAATATATGTTGTTCTATAAGATTTTATTAGGACTAATAATAATTTTTTATTAAGATTTTATTAAGACAAAGTATTTTGGGTTAGTTTTGTGTTGTTTTATAAGATTTTATTAAGACTAAATATATGATGTATACTCATAATTATACTTGATATATATATACTTAAAAGGAGGAATTATAAAATATATTTTTAGGTAGTTATCTCTTCTATAATGATGGAGGAGTGAAAGGTAATGATTAATGAGGTTGTTGCTATTAGATCATACATTAATACACTTACTGTTTTGAATTTGAGCTTGGGCATCATCCAATGTTATTGTTGTCATTGCATGCTTGCTACTGTTGTGCACCATATATTGTTTTATACACTGTTTATTTCATTGAGACCATGAGATTTCCATTTTTAATATATTTTCTATTATTGGATCAATGCTACCATGTTGTTGAGGTTGTAGATGCATTGAATCACCACTTCCATTCTATTTTTATAGCAACAATATAACAAACATAGCACCAGCTAATTAAACAGGGACATTAGTAAGACATTTAATGCATTATTACTTCATCATGATACTAAAAATTTCATTGGCTCAAACCACATAGAATGTGGGTAGATGCATTGAATCACCACTTCCATTCTATTTTGATGAAGAGGAACTATGTTATAAAATTTCAAGGCATCAAAATTTATTAACCGTACATATATTTAATGAGTATAACTGTACAACAGAAGAGCACCCACATGCCTTGGTTGTTATTGGTCTATCAAAGGTTTTGGTTTTCCTTTCCCAATTGAGATGTCATCCTAAGATTCAAAAGGACCAAGGTAATAATAAGTCTTGAACATAAATGCATGATTGTGGATCCTCAAGTAGGAGTTGTGATGCAAAGGAAGAACACTTATATGGGTTTACCCACATAAGGACAATGGTTTCATTCATATTTCTTTCAAGTGCTCTTGGGTACTTTCCTTTGCCTCTAGTCTTGGGCATCCTATAGGGGTTGAACCAAAATTATGAAGGCAATAAGGACACATAAAATAATAGGTTGGGGGACTTAAACTTATGTTCAATCCTTAGTAATGGTTTGGGGAACTAATTACTAGATGAGTGACTATAGTACCTTAGTTTTCATGATTAGATGATCTTGTTTAATTTGTGTTCATTTCATGCAAAGATAAATGTAAAAGAAAATAATTTTTTGCATCTAAAGATTACATGTATATATATGAAAAATAACTTGTATATACTATACAAGGAAAATAAATTTCAGAAGAAAATGCAAGAGTACAGGCATACATAAGAGGATGGACATAAATAACAAGGGTTCTAGACATTGCCTTAAGTGATGAATTTTTGACCCGGGTATGAATCTAGTGTGCCCCTGTGTGATCCAGAACCTACAAAGAAAAGAGAGATGGGGGTTAGATAAAAAATATCTAAGCAATGAATGACATCCTATTACTAATCCTCATCTACAATTATGCATGCGCATAGTCAAGCCATACACTTCTAAAGAAAAACCATGCTATAGGACATGTGACTACATCATTCAAATAGTGCAACAACAACACTAGATGTTTCTATTTCATTTGGTGTTGCTGTGACATCATTTCCAAATGATGCACCCACAACAGTCACACACCATGCCCATCAACACAAGACAATCATGAGCAAGCATGATTAAGCAATGGAAGGGGCATACATCATCATCAAATCAGAGGAGAAAAGCATCAAATCTACAATTAAGGGAGGAGTACATCATAGATTTCAAGTAAAGATCATAACATCACAACATGGTTGGCACCCCAAGGAGACCCATTTGCATGCAGTGAGTAAGCTACATCAAAACAAAGAGGTACACAAATCTGCATCATCTATACATTAATGCTATGGCATGGAGTATATTTGAATCTACATTTTAAACGATAAGTAAGAAAGTTGCATGATGCTAGTGAAATTAACAAAGATACAAATCTAATGAAGTAATGAAGCTACCCATATTCTATGTGCTTTGAGCCAATGAAATTTTTATCATCATGATGAAGTAATAATGCATTAAATGTCTTACTGATGTCCCTATTTGATTGGATGATGCTCTATTTGTTATATTGCTGCTATCAAAATAGAATGACAGTGGTGATTCAATGCATTTACAACCTCAACAACATGGAAACATCGATCCAATAATAGAAAATACATTACAAATGCCAAGATCACATTCTCAATGAAATAAACAGTGTATAAAACAATATATGGTGCACAACAGGAGCAAGCATGCAATGACAACAATAACATTGCGTGATGCCCGAGCTCAAATTTAAAACAACAAGTATATTAATGTATGATCTAATAGCATCAACCTCATTGATCATTACCTTTCACTCCTCCATCATTATAGAAGAGATAACTACCTACTACTATATTTCATAATTCCTCCTTTTAAGTATATATATATATATATATATATATATATATATATATATATATATATATATATATATATATATATATATATATATATATATATATATATATATATATATATATATATATATATATATATATATATGAGTTTACATCATATATTTAGTCTTAATAAAATTTTATAAAACAACATAAAACTAACCCAAAATACTTTGTCTTAATAAAATCTTAATAAAAAAATATATTTAGTCTTAATAAAATCTTATACAACAACATACATTGTGTGAAGTGTTTGATCTCTCTTTATTTGTTTTGTTGTTGATATTCACTATGTGGTACTCCCCCTTTATGATCATTTCATGAGGACATGTCCTGATGGCTTGCGGGCTGCAAGCTAGGACATCATGCATTATTTATGAGATTACTATTTGAGCACCAACCAATCAAATAGGAACATGAGGTGCTCAAACAGTGAGCTCATAAATAATGCATGATGCCCTAGCTTGCAATTTGTGAGCCATCAAGACATTTATTCATGAAATAATCATAAATAGGGAGTACCACATAGTGAATATCAACAACAAAACAAATAAAGAGAGATCAAATACTTCACACAATGCCTTGAAGGTAATAGAAATGATACCCTAGCTCTCAAATCTCATGGGTCATCAAGCATTCCAAATGAAAAGATGTAAATAATGCCATTATTAAATAGTGAGCTCATGAACATTGTATGATGCCCTAGCTTGCAGCCCGCAAGCCATCAAGACATTTCCTCATAAAATGATCATAAACGGGAGTACCACATAGCTAGTGAATATCAATAGAAAAACAAATAAAGAGAGATCAAACACTTCACACAATGTATGTTGTTTAATAAGATTTTATTAGGACTAAATATATTGTTTTATTAAGATTTTTTTAAGACAAAGTATTTTGGGTTAGTTTTATGTTGTTTTATAAGATATTTATTAAGACTAAATATATGATGTAAACTCAATATAACAAACAGAGCACTGGCCAATCAAATAGAGACATGAGGTGCTCAAACAGTGAGATCATAAACAATGCATGATGCCCTAGCTTACAGCCCGTGAGCCATAAAAAACATTTCCTCATGAAATGATCATAAACAGGGAGTACCACATAGTGAATATCAACAACAAAACAAATAAAGAGAGATCAAACACTTCACACAATGCCCTAAAGGTAATAGAAATGATCAAACACTTCAAAATAGAGACATCAGTAATAAAATAGGGACATCAAATATGGACATTAGTAATAAAATAATACACTTACTTTTTTTTATCAACAAAAAAATAAATTAAGATGTCCCTATTTACATATTTTGATCAAATGACCCAAAAGCATCAAGAATGGTCCTATATGGTCACTAATAGCCAACTTTTAGAAGAATATGAATGAATATGCAAACATACATAAGTGGATGAACATAAATAATGAAGGTACCAAACATTGCCTAAAGTAATGAAGTGTTGACCCAAGGTTCAATCCAGTATGCTCTTGTATGATCCAAAACTTGCAAGGAAGAAAAAGATGGGGTTAGATCCAAAAGATCTAAGAAATGACTGACACCCTATTACTGATCCTCATCTACAATTATGCATGTGCATAGTCAAGCCATACACTTCTAAAATGAACTATGCTACAAAACATGGGTGTGTGTTAATGTGATTCAAAAGCTATTATGGAAGATTGTTTTATTATTGAGATAAGGATATCTTAATTCTACAAGAATAAATGATTTGATAAATATTTGAATTTAATTTTGACAATAACATGAGTGATATATTTCAAGCTTCAGTGAGACTTCATACCACGCAGTGTTCATAGATTACGTTCAATACGTTATTTACGCTTGTATTGGTGGGAAAACTCTTGAAAATGTGCAAAAGAGATTCCATTCAACCATGTTGTTTACATGACACATGTAGTTTACCTCCAGCCTAAATCAGCATTGCATATAAATCTGTGGACGGTGCATGGTACAAAGCCTCGCTCAAGCTTGAAAATGATAAACATTATGATGCTGAGGTATGGTGTGGTAAGCAGAAGTATAGTTTCTCATAAGCTGCTATTGGTATAGTTTTTTTTTTCAATAGCTACAGAATCCAGCTTCTCCTATACTTACACGTATGTATACATTTTGGGCTTGACTTTAATGTCATGTAAATTTGAGTGAAATGGTAATAATATTTAAGAGCAACAAGTATGACATTTTAAACAAGTATGCATATACATTATATAACATGAGTGATATATTTTAATGGAAACACTTAATAAGAAGGATGCCTATATAATAGGATGAGTGATATATTTTAATGATAGTGGACATAAAAATTGTAGTGTAAGTAGTAGGATGATTGTAAGTGGACATAGAAATTATAGTGAAACTCTATAATTTATTATGGCTTAGTGTTGTATATCCATAGTCAATGTCTATTTAAACTTTAGGATGATACTTATATGATGGCTTAAGTAAATTGTTCTTACCTTGAGACTAGTACACCATGGGATTAGAGGATGGTTGTTATAATAGAAACTATGTGTCTATGGGATACTTTTATATTTTGTATTAAATGATGATACATATGTGTTTCTTCTTTTTACAACAGTTTATATTCTGATACTTATATCTTGAATTATCAAATGACCAATGAGTGATAATTTCAAAAGTGTAACATAATTAAAGGATTGTGAATTCATATTGTACTTAATCTGAATGCCACTGTGTAATGTTTTTACTTACGATATTTTGAGACCCCTCTCAATTTTAAACTAACCTATGACTTCAAAGGAGGAATTATGAGATATAGTTGTAGGTAGTTATCTCTTCTATAATGATGGAGTGAAAGGTAATGATCAATGAGGTTTCTTCCATTAGATCATACATTAATACACTTACTGTTTTGACAACAATAACATTGCATGATGCTAGAGCTCAAATTCAAAATAGTAAGTGTATTATTTTATTACTGATGTCCCTATTTGATCTAATAGAATCAATATAACAAACAGAGCACCGACCAATCAGATAGGGACATGAGGTGCTCAAAAAGTGAGCTCATAAACAATGCATGATGCCCTAGCTTGTAGCCCACGATCCATCAAGACATTTCCTCATGAAATGATCATAAAAGGGGAGTACCACATAGTGAATATCTCAAACAAAACAAATAAAGAGAGATCAAACATTTCACACAATGCCTTGAAGGTAATAGCAACGATGCCCTAGCTCTCAAAGCTCGCGGGTCATCGAGAATTCCAAATGCAAAGATGAAAACAATGCCAGTATTAACATTCATATTTTGCCATTAAATCAACAAATGCCATCAAAATGAAATTGAGTTAATGAGAAGACAAAGCTTGAATGCCTACCTCAAGTCATGGCTGCCATATAAAGATCAAATGCTAAGAAACTATGTTATAAAATTTCATGCCAAATTTCATCAAGAATGGTCCTATATGGTCACTAATAGCTAACTTTTAGAAGACTATGAATGACTATGCAAACATACATAAGTGGATGAACATAAATAATGAAGGTACCAAACATTGCCTAAAGTAATGAAGTGTTGACTCAGGGTTCAATCCAGTATGCTCTTGTATGATCCAAAACCTGCAAGGAAGGAAAAGATGGGGCTAGATCCAAAGGACACTATTAGGGAACTATTTCTCCTTGACTGTATTCTTTTGGGGTCTGATCTATTGTAGTTGTTTCTTTTTTCTTTGAATCATTGTTTACAATAACTTTTGATGCAATATTTCTATGAAGAACAAGAACAAAATGGTGAATGAGTGTATTTGACAAAGATAAACATGACACATTTTGTTGGGCTGATTGGGTTGGCCTTGTACCATTAACATGACCTGGCCAGATATTAAATAGTGAGCTCATGAACAATGCCATCATTAAACAATGAGCTCATGAACAATGTATGATGCCCTAGCTTGCAGCCCATGAGCCATCAAGAAATTTCCTCATGAAATGATCATAAACAGGGAGTACCACATAGTGAATATCAACAACAAAAAAAATAAAGAGAGATCAAACACTTCACACAATGCCTTGAAGGTAATATAAACTATGCCCTAGCTCTCAAAGCTCCTAGGTCCTCAAGCATTCCAAATGAAAAGATGTAAATAATGAAAGTATTATTTTAAACAGTGAACTCATGAACAATTTATGATGCTCTAGCTTGCAGCCTTTGAGCCATCAAGACATTTTCTCATGAAATGATCGTAAACGGGGAGTACCACATAGTGAATATCAATAGAAAAACAAATAAAGAGAGATCAAATACTTCACACAATGCCTTGATGGTAATAGCAATGATGCCCTAGCTCTCAAAGCTCGCAGTTCATTAAGCATTCCAAATGAAAAGATGTAAACAATGCCAGTATTAAATAGTGAGCTCATGAACAATGTATGACGCCCTAGCTTGCAGCTTGTGAGCCATCAAGACATTTCCTCATGAAATGATCATAAACAGGGAGTACCACATAGTGAATATCAACAAAAAAAAAATAAAGAGAGATCAAACACTTCACACAATGCCTTGAAGGTAATAACAACAATGCCCTAGATCTCAAAGCTCGCAAGTCATCAAGCATTCCAAATGCTAAGATGTAAACAATGCCACTGAAATTGAGTTAATGAGAAGACAAAGCTTGAATTCCTACCTCAAGTACTAGTGCCCTCTTCCCACACAGTGTTGGCCTCTCCGCGCATGCCAAACTCGAATTCCCTCTTCACACCATGCAAAAGTGTAGTGTCATCTTCATGATAGCTTTTTGAATTCACAAAAATTAAAAATGACACTTTCTTTTTCTTTTCTTTTTTTTGTTTATAACTAAAAGGTGTCACAATTATGACATTAGTGTCACTATTACGACACCGTCAGGCACATTTACAAAAAAAAACACAAAAAACAAACACAAATTGGTGTGGCATCATATATTGGCATTGAAATTCAACCCCAAATGTTGTAGTGAATGATCCTATCTTCTATTCTATCTCAACTGATAGGAGTATGACACTTCCATCCATAAAGTTCCTTGAATGGTGCCATTCCCAAATAATCATGGTAAGATTTTTGGTAGGAAAACTCTACCAATGGAAGATACTCTTACCACTTGTACTTTTGATCCATGCAATACATACATAGTAGATCCTTAATCACTTGATTCACTCTCTCAGTCTGTCCATCTATTTGTAGATGATAGGTAACTTACTAAAATTCAACCTAGTTCCCAAAGAAGCATTCAAGGTTTCCAAAACCTAAATGTCATCTAAGTGTCTCTATCTGATATGATAGTCTCACATACACCGTGCAATCGAAAAAATCTCCTGAACAAAATTTTTGGCCAAAGCCAAAGATCCATCTGTCAAGCTCCCTAGAATAAAGTGATCTACGTTGGTTAGTTTATCAACTACAACCAAGATTACATCATGTGTGCATAATTTCATGGGTAAACCTTGGATAAAATCCATATTGATGACTTTCCATTAATACTTTGGTATATCATGTGGGTACAAAAGTCTTGTTGGGTGGACATGTTCAACTTGAACTTGTTGACATTCTAAATATTGGGCTACAAAAGCTATCACATCTCGCATAAGACATGGCCAAAAATATAATGGCCTCAAATCGACAATCATCCTATTTACCCCAAGATGTCCTGAAAATGGGGTGCAATGCATCTCCTCTAAAACCAACTTCCTCAACCGTTCTCGCTTGAGAATATACATCATGTCTTGGTATCTCACTATACCATCATCATTAAAAGTGTATCTATAAAAATGGTGATTTAATGGATCATCTGAAAGAAAAAATGATTTGACCATCTCATAATGATCATCACCGAAAAGATTCTGTAACACATGCTCTCTTAATTGAATCCTAGAAGTAGATATAGAAGATATGTGTCTTCTTCTTCTTAAAGCATCAACTACTCTATTATCTTTCCCTTTAATATACTCAATGTCGAAGTCATACTCACTTAGAAACTCTAAGCAACATCTCTTTTTAGAATCAAGATTAGGCTATGTGAAGATACCTAAGTCTTATTTGACCCGTCTTCAACTCAAACGTCTTACCCAAAAGATAATGTCTCCAGATCACTAATGCATGTACAATCATACCTAATTCTAAGTCATTATGTGCATAGAAAACCTCATACTATTTCAATTTCTGTGAACCATAATCCACTACCTTACCATCTTGCATAAGAACATCACCAAGACATTCATGTGAAGCATCAATGATAACTAAAAAGGGCCCATTAGGATATGGTATGATCAAGATAGGAGAAGATGTGAGTTTTTGTTTCAATAACTGGAATCCTCTCTCACATACATCAACCTAGTCATATCTTTTCCCTTTCCTCTAAAGGGTTTTCATATGTGCTTCAATCTTGGAGAATCCCTCCACAAATTTCTTGTAATAACCTACAAGTCCCATGAAGATTCTAACTTCACTCACATTCTGAGGTGTTTTCAACTTAAGAAATGCTTTAATCTTTGTCGGATCTACTACAATTCCATATGCAGAGATGATATGAACCAAATAGTGAATCTATTTCTTGAAGAAAGAATAATTTGATAGTTTTCCATACAACTTCTTGTCTCTCATACACCATAAAAATATTCACAAATATTCGTCATGTTCCTCCATGTTCTTTGAATAAATCAAAATGTCATGGATGAATATCTCTACAAACTTATCTTGACAATCCCTGAAGACATTATTCATTAAGTTCATAAATGCTCCTGGAGATTGCTCAATTCAAAAGGAAAGCCAAAAAACTCAGAATGTCCATACCTTATCCTAAAAGTTGATGATATGGACCGATCTCAAATAAATCTTAGAGAACATAGTTTCTCCCTTCACTTGATCAAATAATTCATCTATTTGAGGATGAGGATATCTATTCTTAATGGTTACCTTATTGAGCATTTTGTAATCTATGCATAATCATAAGGTTCCATCCTTCTTCTTAATGAACATCACTGGGCCCCCCCATGGTTATACACTAGGGTGAATAAACCCTTTATCCAAGAGTTCTTGCAACTGCATCTTTAACTCATACATTTTAGTCATGGTCATATGATATGGCACCTTGAATTGAGGCTCAGTTCTAGACATCACATCAATTGAGAAGTCAAATTCTCTCTTTGGAGGTAAGTCAGGTAATTCCTCTAGAAAAACATGCTTAAACTCATACAAAATAGGGAAATATTCTAATCTAGGAGGAGTGTCAAGATCATTGACATACGCCACATATATCATACACTCCTTCCTCTTATCCTTTTTCAATTGCATGGCAGGAATATGTCTAAGCTCAAAAGGTCTTTTCACCCCAAAAAGTACTTAAGGAGTACCTGTATCATCTAGGAATTCAATTGATTTGTCCTTGTATTCCACAATAGCCTTATGTTCTGATAGACAATTGATGCCCAAAATAATATTATAGGAACCTAAAGGTGCAACATACAAGTTTATTTGCATTTGAAAATTAGGAAGCTCAATCTCTCCATAAGATAAACATTTCTCAACATTTCTTTCTACCCTATTTCCATATTCTACCATCCAATGTTCTAACATATATCCTTCTCCAACTGTAAATCTTGAAACAACTCTACAATCTATAAAGAATTATGTATCTCCAGTATCAATAAAAATAGAAATATCATGACCAAAGAGCTTACCCACCAATTGAATAGGTGTCACTTGAAAGTTGGCCTATTGATGATCCACAACTACATGAATCTAGTGCTGAGTGTGAGGCCATTTCCCATGTACATGCACTAATCACTAAGGACAAGCACTAGCATAGTGGTCACCTCCACAAGTGTATCAACAATCTTGGGGTCCTTGTTTACCATCATGTGTGTTCCTCCTATTATCATTCCTGTTATTTTCTTTGTTCTAGTTTTGTGCACCATTTTTATTCCTTCATGCATCACCTCTATCTCTATCCCTCATATTCTACACCTATTTTTGTCTAGTGTTGTTTAGTTTTTTATCTTGAAACATTCTCTTGAATCCTTGAGGAGTACTAGCCCTCTAACTCACTCTCACTAAAGACACCTATTTTATTTTTTGCTCTTATTTCAAGGCCTTCCTAAAATAAAATTCCATAGTCTTAGGTTCACACATGTCACCTTTAGATACTATCTCAAGATGTAACCCAAGAATAAATTTACAGGTTCAAAACTGCTCATCTTGTTGATACTGAGCTACATACTTAACCAGGGGGTAGAATTTATCATGGTACTCAGTAATAGTCAATACTACCTATATCATGTTCTAGAATTCAGCTACCTTCCTATCATAATACAACTGAGGTATCCATTTCTTATAGAAAAGTACCAAAAATTCCTCCCAAGAGATCTCACTAGGCCGCATCCTCTTTTATGCCATGTCATTATCCCACCAAGTACTAGCCTCGCCAGCTAATTGGAAAGAACCACACATAGATCTATACTCTCCTGAAAGATTGTGAACATGGAAGTAATTCTCCATGGATACTATCCATGCCTCTGCAACATCACTGATTGTCTTACCATCAAAGGTAGGAGGTACAACCTTGTTGAGGTCCTTAACAAGCTCTTTTGGTTCCTCTTTTTCTTGTAGATTTCAAATACATGACAACTTAATGTCCTTGACTCTTTATACCCACTTTAAATCTGACAAGTAAAAGGACCAATTAACGAGGATCACATCCTCCTACACTTTGAGCCTTAAGCTTAGATAGGTGTACCTTTAGGATTAACTTCTTTAAGGAATCAACAAAATTTAGTTGTGCTTATCAAACACAAATAATAAGAATCAATTTTCTTGAAACATAAACTAAAAGATTTTATCATTTAAACATTGAAGATGATAACTTCCTCTTAAGAACATACTAGTGCCTAATCCTAGGGCAAAGATCCAAATGAAACATACATGTACAAAAAATTCTAACTCTTGAACACACCCAAAACCCAAATGAAATGATTTGGAGATCATTCCTTTCATTCTCACATCTAGGCATCAAATTCCCATAAAAATCATGAATTCTGTGAAGTTATCCCTAAGAATTATCCCTCCCTTGAAAGAAACTCAGGAACAATTTCACAATTTAATTTGTAAACCATACATTAAAATACTTTGTAAAATTAACATATAAGAACTCAAAATCAAAACAAGAAGACATTCACAAATATGAGAAGGGATTCCATTTTATTTTCATTAAAATTTTCTGTATCAGTACATTTAAAATGACAAAATGCTAGAAACAAAATTCTTGATCCAAAAACTCTCTTTATTACAGTTATAAAATTCACCATCCCTAAAACAATAAAAAGCCCTACTACTTATAGTATTCACTAGCCATCTTATAATTCTAGAAGAATCAAGATGTAAAATTCTTTGGATGGATAGGAAAGAGAAAGAAACTAGAAGACAAAAAATCAGTTACAATGATTAAAAGAAGTGGAGAATAAAACAAGAGAAGTATCTTTGTAATCATTCCAAATATTCAACAGGTGGCACCTTTGTCTGTATGTGTTCAAGGTACCTTCTAAAAGTGGTTATATGGATAATGACTACCAAACTAGCTAACATACATTATCAATTTCATGATAGGTACCCTCCCTGTGCTCAATGATCAGGTTCCAGGTGTTTCTCAATCCTCCTCCATTGCCTCCAAATCTGTTGCAGTTGGATTCTTATTCTTTATCTTTTTACTTTTATCCCATTGTGCCACCTATTCTTCTATTGTCCATGTGAAGCTATTTAGGGTCTACAGTTGCTTCATTTTCCTTTCCCACCTGGAGTCAGTTATAGCTTTGGTATCGGCAACAAACCTTTGTAGTCAGTTTCTACCTTGAACATGTCATCCAATACATGATTAAACTTGTCCATGTCCAAGGTACCATCTTCATTCAAGAATGAGTCATGCCCTGTCACCAAAGCATTAAAATCACTCTTCCACTCCTTAAAACTCTTCATTTCTCTATCTTCCTTGTTAATTAGAGGCATGTACTTGCTGTAATCAAGACCAAACATGTCCATCTTTGACTTCACTTGGTTTTATTTTCCTTTGAAGAATGATAGATTTGCACCAATTATCTCAATCATTTCTCTTACTTGGCTACCTGACTCTAGGATATTAGGCCCGTGAGGCTGTAGTACTTCCAATTTCTCAAACCATGGGCCCCTTCAAGACCATGTGCTAAATAATGGCTCTAAAGTAGCCATTGCAGCCTTGACATCTCCACTAACTTTATGCAACACATTGAATGAGTCATAGATTGAATCTACTTTCCCTTTTATTAATTCATACCTATATTGCATAATATTTTCCAAGGTGCCAAGTGCAACCTCATTCTTATCCTTGTCATAATTTTTAGTTGACACATCGAGATCCTCTATCACTGGAGGTGCAAGAACTTCAATCTCAAGGACTAGAGAGGGAGTAGCCTTTGATGCTTCTTCTAATTTGATTTTTATGTCCTCTAATTATTCCTCCAAGACCTTGATTCTCATAAAACTCTTGTTTATGTCCTTTGCCAGGGAAATTGTCTCATCAAATAGCTTCCCATATCTATTAGACAATTGTATAGTTTTAGACTCATTTAAATGGGAAAAGTGAGTAACAACCTTAGAGACTTCAAGGTCTATTGTATTTTTCACTATCCATATAATCTTGTCTCCATCCATTTTCTCAGCAACATTGACCAAGGAGGGATTTTGTGTCCTAGGAGCTAAGGATCACATTGCAAGTATTTGGGACCTTGGATCATATCAACATCCCCTGATCATCTCTCCAATTTTTGTCTCATAAGACAATTGGGCTTCCTACTACCTTCTGATTTGGTCTATGATAAAGGTTGAAGCCATATCCCATCTTGGGAAAAGAAACATCCCACTTGATTTCACTAGTTGCCTAGACTCTTCAATAGTAATGCTCTCTGAAGTGGGGTCATATGTGGCTAGGGCTTTCAGAGCCTCACTTTTAGGATCAGTCTCATCTATTACTTGAAATTGATTGCCTACCTCCTACTATTTTCTCTATATGAGGAAGTTCTTGAATTCATCACTAGTCTTGATGAAATTATCATCATTCAACAATTCTTTCTAGTACAAATCTCTTTCATCTTTACACCATTGGAGGGACAACTCCACCTCCTCCCCCATTTCTTTCTTCTTACCTTCTCTTATGTTTTTTCTCAACTGGTGATGGTACGGCCTATCACAAGGAACTAGGGTAACAACTATATCAACTTTATTTTCCATCCTCTTTGGCCTTGAGGACTCACCCACCTCTATCCTTTGTCTTTTCAGTGGAGGCTCACTTGTTGCCTCTTTTTTATGGGACACTAGGTCCTGGCTCGAAACCTGGTGGATCACTTATTTGAGGAGGGTTATCCTGCTCATAGGATCCCTCATTAGCCTCTTCATACTAAGAAGATGAATATTCCCTTTGGACTTTTAGTTTCTCATCCAATTGGGCCTCAAGCTAGTTATACAGGGTATCATACATGCTAATCATTTTACTGATTCTAGCAATGTAAGGGAGGTCAGGAAAGTATCCTCCAAAGGAAATCCCTACCTTATTCATTTGTACTTCTAGGCCCAATAGGTCATAAAACTTTCCAAGTGTCTTTTCAATTTCCTCTTCATCCATTATGTTTCTGATGACATCTTCATTATCCAACCCCTCATGTTCATAGATAGTGCTGATATTGGGAATCATCATATTTTTAGCATTCTTGATAAAAACCCTTAGGATCAACATACATATACTTGACTGTGCTCAACTTGAACTAATTTAACCATTTATTGATTTTAGCCAAGGCCCTCTTCCCAATAGTGAAATCATTTATCTTAAACTTTCTAGGGGTAAAGGTCCCTTTCCTATGGGGAGCCAAATGCTCCTTGTATGTCTACACCAATTGCCAGACAAAATTCATGATAGCAACTCTTGGGGGCACAAATTTTGGATGTATATGTGGGGGCTAAGGGAAACCATATACCTGGATCATAGTGAAAGTCTTTCCCAAGTAGAAATCACCCCAATTATGGTCTGGGGGCTACTTATCAACATATTCACATGGCCTCAAAAGCTTCAACAACTTGGTGGATAATCTAACAATGTTGATCCCAAGAAGATTAAGGATTGGGTGGACAATCCAGTTCTAAAATCTAGAGAACTCATGCTCATTAGATGTGTAGTTCCAAACCCTCAACCATAGTTGAACAGGGTTTGGTTGGTGATTTACCATCATTCTTGGCCTTAGCATTTGCACATCAAAATTGTGCACATTGTAAAATAAAATAAGATGCATTAACAAAGAATAATACATGAAGATGGGTTGTACATTTTCCTTGATGCTCATCAGACCCTCATGAATCCTATATATCACATACTGAATATAGTCATAGTCAGTATTGACATAGGAATTTTGGATGTTAAGAATGATCACCATTAATTCTGCATGCATCCTCTTTGCATCTCCATCCCCAACACTCTACATAACCCAAATTCTAAATACTTCATGTAGAAGTGTAGGCCCTTGAATTCATATGATGCATTCATATGGCTAGGAAGAGGAGCCACATACTTGCCTATTTTTGGCATAAAATTGGTGATCTGGGACTTCACCAAATTTGTTTGTTTCTTATACTTCTCTTTCTATTTTCTCAAATCAATCTCCATGGAGGAAGATGAGTAGGTGCAAAGGCCTTCATAAAAGAATCCCTATCAAGAGTCACTAAGGTGGATTGATCACCTTTTCTAATTATTTTGGATACATGGTCATATTTCTTGGCCATTTCAACCAACAAGTCCACATCTAGGAATACATCTGGGATAATAAGCTTTCCCATGCCTAACTTCTAGGTATTGCAGACAAGGATTTGCTTGACTCAATTGCTATAGAAATAATTAAAAAGCTGGTAGCTTGAACATGAAGGAGTCAGTTTATCTTTACAAGTCGAAGAACTATTAGAGAAGAATTCATCACTAACCTTTTTATTCTAAGTAGACCCGGGAAGAAATGTGATAGACTCCTTTGAAAAATTGCATTTTACCTTTTTTTCTTCCCCTAAATCCTTAGCCCCCCTCATTGGATTAAACCCTCCTTGACTCTAGTTGACTCATCCTGAAAGTATTGAATATGTCTTCTTTGCAAATTCACTTCTCGATCTCTTCTCGTAGATACTCTTCTCAATTGTAGCTCATTGAAAATCTGAAAATATGTTAAGTGTAAGAGAAGGCAATGTCTTGTCTTTATAGCATTTTATAATGAATGCAAAGAACTTTTTGAGATCACATAAAATCCTTCCTTGATCACTTCAGCATTCACTCTGGATGTAACCAATTTTAAATTTTAGTTATCTGTGATGTGTGAGGTTGACATGTACATTTAACTCTTGGAAAGAAGGCAAAAAGCTCATTATTTTATTTTTCCTTTAAAACCCTCAAAAAATGCTAAAAACCCCAGTTGTACACTGATTGGCTATTACTTGTTCACCTTTTCCAAATTGGCCATATACTTTAACACGTCAAGCCTTTTATAATTCTTTATCACCATGAAACCTTAACCACACTTCCTTCTCAAGATTCAGCGACCATAGCTTCCTCATGATCTCTAAATGCTTAGCCTAACCCGAGTTTAATCATGAGATTCACCGACTAAAGCAATCTTGTAATCTCAAAACATTTGAATTGACTTGAGTTTAATCATAAGATTAAGAGACCAAAGAATTCTTATAGTCTCTAAGTGTGTAACTTAACTCATGTTTGATCACAAGACTCAGCGACTAAAGCAATCTCATAATCTCAAGGCATTATCTCTAACCCCAATTTTTTTATGAGACTTGGAGATAGAACATAGGTTTCAATCAAAGAATAATTTACTTAACACATGATTTATCTCAAGATTTAGCGATATTCATTGATCTTGGTCTTCATCCATAGTCATCTCTTGATCTCAGAATATTTCACATCTTGATCATGGTATTGTGAGACCTGGAGATAACCATTACCTGTTTACCTTTTAACCTTTGTCTTTGGATCTCAAAATGTTAGAAAAATAACCACCACTATCATGAGATCAGGAGATAACTACGTCTACCAAGTCACTAAACACTTGAATTAACCTCCAACCATTTGGAGATCTAGAGATAACTTTCATCTTTAATTCTTTTAAAACTTTTTTCTAGGCAGCCAAATGCTAATAGCCTTAACCATCAAATCCTGAGACTTGGAGATTGGTGTCATTGTTAAGTCTCTTACCCTTTTTTCTTGATCTCTGAATGCTAAATCACTTAAACATTTTCTTATGAGATCCAAAGATAACCACTACACCAAATTGCGACACCAAAGGAACTAACCACCAACCATTTGGAGACTTGGAGAAAGTTGATTCACTCGATCGCTGAATGTTAAGACATCACCACCAAATATTATGAGACTTGGAGAAACCATTTTTTCCAAGTCTCCAGATTAAAAAAACTATTTTTTGGCCATTGTGAGACTTAGAGATAACCTCATAACTGTTAAGACATTATCTAGTCACCCAATCTCTCAATTTTTAATACTTAATACCCAACCCTACAAGAGTTGGAGATAAAAGGAAATAATAACCATGTGCTGAATAAAAGATATAAGTGACATGGAAAAGTAATGCACAATTAGATCTAGGGCAGGGTTTTCACATTTAGAGAAGGAAAATTTCTTAAAATCCTATGAAGAACAAAAAGACCTATTTCACAAGCTAGGGTATTTTCACAGGAAATCTCAATGACATGAAAATTAACCAACAAGTTCCTCTGCTATTCTTTCCCTATTATTAGGTACTTTTGTATCCCTATGGTCCATGTATTATTTTTGTTGCTCTTCATTCCTCCTATCCTCTTCTTCCTTTATCAGTGCTACCAATCACTAGTCCTCATCTAGCTCCCTCTGAGATTCCATCCTTAATACTTCTTACAATTTCTATTGAGCTTCAAGTATCGAATCCTCTTCATTCTGTCTACCTCTCAAGTCCTGCTCAAGATGATCCATATTATCACCTTGCTATTGGAAGAGGTTTCTCTATTTAGTTAAGAGGGTTAAGATCTCATCTATCCTTGGATTTGGTTCATCATTAATCTATTCATTTGTAGATCTATCCCTGTTACTCTCTTGGGTTTGCATGGTGACAAATCAATTCCTACACCAAGCATAAGTACACAACTTAGAAACAATAGACCTAGGTCTGAGTGTTTAAACATAGCTCTAATACCACATGTAAAGACTAATTCTATCACACAAGAGACACATAAACTCAAGAAATGAAAACTCATAAAGTAAAACATAAAAACAAAGTCTACTAAAATATAAAGACTTTTCCACATAAAATATTTCATTTCTCAACATAAAAAATTACAATAATCTAAAATATTGTCAAATAACCTCAAAGCAAAATAACAAGAAATCAATCATACTGTTGATTGTACATGAATCATCCAATAATACAACATGAGGTGATAAATACATAAAATATGCCTACCAAACTATCTAACATCAAACATCAAGAGTATACAATAGAACAAGGTACATGACCAAAAGTTCAAAATGATACAAGATATCCATATAATGTCATTAGATAATCCATCGTTCATCTACATGCTCTGGTCTCCTATGCCATCATACATCTTCCCATCTACAAATCTTAAGATAGAAATGCAATTCAGACACTTAATTCCCCCAACCACAAAGTGGTTTAGCTCCCTCAGGGCTCATCTTGAAATGAAGATCACACTGACCCTACTTTAGTAATCTATCAACTTGGCACCGATGAATCAGAAAGGAATTTGGTGCAAGGTATGAACTAATTAAGTACTTTTCTCATATGTAAAAGTAGAACTAACACATATATGGTAGAGAGAATAAAAATAACCAACAAAAAATCTATTATGTGTTACCATAGCTTAGGCCTAAGCATTTAATAACTAGATTTCTATTGGCAGGTACAAGAAAAATATATTTACCCTTTTCTATTTATTCATATTCAACACCCATTCCCATGATATCTTTCTTAGCCTAATACATTTATTTAATATGACTTGAGTCGACAAACCTGTGACCAACTCAACATAAGTCAAATATAGTCTCCAAAAAGGTCCTAAATACTAAGGAGTCTAGATCGGGTTATGATAGTCCTTTACCATTTCTTGTTGGATACAATTGTCTGAAGGAGATTGTTGGATTAATTGTGTGTTGTCTTTGATGTCACACAAATGTCATATCATTTACTAAGCTCAGTCGGTCAGCAAAGCAGTTCCTAGTATTTATCGAGCTCAGTCGGTCTGTAGGCAGTTTTTAGTATCTATTGAGATATTTCGGTGGTCAAAGAAAAATATGGCAGTAAACAGTGTTAACCGAGCTTCCATGGTTATTAAAGGAAATTTAGTGTTTACCGAGTTCACTCAGTCTCCAAAGGATGTTATAGAATTCACAGTGCTTACCGAGTTCTCTCGGTTACCAAAGGAAATCTCTTCAGATTAGTGTCTACCAAGCAAGGTCGGCCCAGTGAAGGAATTTGTTGTTTTGAGAAATAAAGTTTGTTTATTCCAGCTAACTGTTGAAATGATTAGTAATGTTATTAGTGCTGACTTGACAATCTGAATGGACAATCCAAATGGTATATATAGAAGGTCAAGTTGTGAATTAAAAAGTGTGTGTAAGTAAAAAGAAGAAAAGTGTGAGCGAATTTTGAAGGATGATTAGATATCCTTGAAGAGCTGTAGAGATATATTTGATCAGGAAGGATCTAGTGAAGCAAAAAAAAGATCTGTAATCAGCAATTTAGTTGCATCATTATTCAGGTCACTTCATTGTTACTTTCTTACCATTGTAGCAGTGATTTCAAAATCTCCTGACCGAGTTGGTTTAACAACCATTTTGTAAATCCTCTAACAAGGTGACAGTTCTATTGAATTGTTTCAAGACCTTTTACAAGGCCACTCCTAATAGGGTGATTAAATCCTCTAACAAGGTCACACCTAACAGTGTGTTTTGTAACCTTTAACCGGGTTGGCTCCTAACAGGGCTCACTTCAAAAGAGTGAAAAATAGTAACTAGTTACATTGGTGGTTTTTCCCATATTGGGTTTCCACGTTAAATCTAGTGTCTCTTGTGTTCATGATACTTTTTTTATTCATGTATTTTAATCACTGATGAATGCTTAAGAATAGCTATAATTAATACTCACTGCAATAGCCAAGTTTTCAGTATAATAGCAGTAAATGATTTAATAAAACATCTAAGAGATCTGTGGTAATATTTTTTGTGATAAACTAATTCACCCCCCCCTCTCAGTTACTCCATCTATATTTCCAACATTCTATCATATCCAAGTGGTGTGAAGAATTATGCAACATCAATATAGAATTAACAATATTATCACTAAACAAAAAGTAGGATTATATTATGTTTAGAGATCATATTTGGATGTTACAATCATATTATAGAAGAATAAACTAAACAAAAAGTAGGATTGTATTATGTTCTTAGATTATATAAAACATGTCTTCTTGATGAATGTGAGGTAGATTTTCTTTAGTATATCGTAACCTTGTCTTCTCCCTGTTATCTTGAAAACTAGATTCTATTGGTCCTATTATGCCTTATTTTCTCTTTCCAATAGGACTCGATCCTTCATAACCCATATTTTCCATGATTTGGAAACCCTTTCGATATTGACATGTTGATATGTCAATGTTTTGCATTCTTTCCTCATATTTATCTTCTTCTTTATATAACCATTGTAGGGTTTTATTATCTTCACTATCTTCCGATTATATACTAGCTCTTACAAAGGAACTCTTATAAATTTTGGGAGATTTAGGTTCTAGTGGTTGTGATGTGGGTGGCCTCCCATAGGATCTAGGAGAGAGTGGTAATCTTGCTAATGACAAAGAATATTCTCCTCACCCTTTTCCATTCAATTGTAATTTATTCTCAAAGTCATTCATCAATGTATTCATGTTCAAGGAATGAGATGAACTACCGTCTTTTTCTTTTCCTTTATCAGATGTAGAAGAACTATATTCTTTCTCTTTTCCTTTCTATGATAGATTATAAGTAGGATAATTAGAGGTGTCTACCACCTTTTCAAGTTTACTTTTTGTGTTGGATTTGATATAAAAGCCTCTTATTTTTTTATTTCCTTTGATCTACCTAGTGTGGAAGCTTCCCTATTGTGTGGTACCAAAGCATATGTTTCTCGTTAGATATTATTGTAATATTGAAAAGGATTTAGATCACCACTAATTATTATTTCTTGGCCCATATAAGGATATTTTAGGGATTGATGATATGTAGATGGGACCACTTTAATTTTATGAATCTAGGGCCTTCTTAACAATATGTTATAAGATAAATTCAAGTCCAAGACTTAGAATATTGTTTCTCTCTTAAGAGGACCTACTCTAATCGGTATTACAGCAAGACCTTTGGATGATCTATCCTGATCATTATATGCTTTGATTTTGATTTTTCTCTTAGGGACTAATGCTCTTTCCGAATAACCCAAAGTACATACCAAATTTAAAGTACAAATATATAAGCCTTCTCCTCCATCTATTAAGACATATTTTACTATATTTTTGTGAATGAGAACCTCTATATGTAATGAAATATTTTGAGGATGGTTCAGTGACATGTCATCCTTTTCTAAAAAGGATAAGAAATGGTGTGCAATGAGATGTCCTACCATGGCTTGGAACTGAGCCACATCCAAGTTATTAAGTATTGTCATGTCAATTAAAGCTTTCTCCAAAAAATTGTGTGTTTGTGAAATTCAAAAGATCTAATATAGATATTTGAGCTGGTGTATTTTGTAATTGATCAACCAAACTATCTTGTCAAGATGAAGAAGATGTATGAATATTTATTTTATTAGTTGTCCCTTGCAATGCCACTTTTTCTTGACTCCTTGTGATGACATGTGAGGGATCTTTCTCTTATTTTTCTTTTATAAATTTGACATTGACTATGTTTTCAAAAGCCGATATGGTTGTTATGGTGTTGTCAAAAGTATAAGCATAATTTAATTTATCTTCCTTTTTATTATGTTGTGCTTCTTTAGAAGTTTCTCCTTTTTCATAATTAGGGAGTGGAGTTTTAAATGTGGTATGTGTATACACCTAAAAATGGTCAAGTAAATTCAAAGTGAGAAATCAAGGACTAAATCATGAATTAATTGAAATCAAGTCTATTAGATTAATTAAATCAAACAATTGTGCAATTAGTTAATTGTATAGTTGAATCAAATAAAGTCGAACCCATTCAAGAGTAGAAATGGCTAAAAAAAATAAATAAAATTAATTTTTAATTATTATTATTCTTAACAAACACACGTGGAAAAAATCAAATGATCCAATGGGAATGAAGGAATGAACTCATTTGGATAAAATCCAAATCAATTTTACACCATTCTCATCTTGAAGTTGCATCTTGTATACACCTAAAAATGGTCACCTAGACTATTATCCCCTTTTGCTAAATCATAAATTGCTTGTTCTTGATCAAATCCGTGTTCTATCATTTATTTGATTATTTTCTATGGGCTAACCATCTTATCCTAAGTCTTTATTTAATTAAAAGGAATATTTCCTCCCCTTTTAAATAAATAAAATCTCACACTTTTCCTCTTATCCTAAGTTGCACAAATAAAGCATTATTCTTATTTTATAAAAAGGGAAAAATCACTTTTTGTCTCATATGGACACAAAAGTCAACTCTTATTTTCCCATTGGAGGATATGTGTGCACATGGATTACTCCTCTTTCAAGCTCCACCATTGATTAAATCTTTTTCCTCTTAATCTCCATGGTCCATTCCTTCTCATTTCTTATAAAAGGAGAGTTCTCTTCTTCACTCTAGATCTATCTCTTTTATGCTAATGTTATGCTGCAGGTTTTCTAGGTCACTTTGGAGCTTTTGGAGATTTGAAGCATTCTTGGCTTTTTGCATCTACATGTTATCATAGTTTCATTTCTTGCATTGTCATGGAATTCATACCTTCATACTTAGCTTAGTTTCCTTTATGCTTTAGATTAATTCATCTAGCTTAACTAGGAGGCTTTGTAATACTTCCATCTTTCATTTTCACGGTTTAGCTTGCATTTCCATTTCTAGCATAGCATTGCATTGCATTTTCATTCTTGATTCTTGAGGATATTGGCATTCTTGCCATTGTCTTCATTGAATCTCCCATTGCATGGTTTACTAGTAATGTTATAGGCTAAATAGCTCTAGCTGAGAGCATTCTTAAAACCCTTGCACTCCATGCCTAGGGAGCTATGGATCAATTTTTGAGACCTCATTCTTGAGTGTTCTTGAATGTAAGGATTCATAGAAGTGTGACACAATTATAGCACACACATCTTGGCCATTCATTTTGTCTCTTTGTTCTAACATTTGAAACCAAAATCTTTACTTCATCTCATAATTTGAAACCATCAACTTGACTCAAATATGATCATGGTTTTCTTCACTCTACCACTAAGCTTTAGGAAATCTATAAGTAGTGATCAAAATCAGGTGTAAAGAATCCATCGACATCTTTGTTAATTGAATCATTACTATAGGCATTTAGTTTTGAATTCATAGAATAATTAATCATAATTGAGTAGGATTGGTAGAATTTCATTTAACATAGTTTCAATTTCTCATTATATGTGTGTCTCTAATGATGCTTAATATAAGAGAAATCCATTAACTTCTTCACATAGAGATCCATGAGATGTTTCTTGTTATTACTTTCAATTCAATAGGATTTAATTGTTGAATTTGCATAATTTGAATTGATACCTTGACAAACTAATCTCATGGAGGTATTTTTGATACACAAAATACCAACCACCATGGGTTAATATTCATATGGGCACTGGTATTTGTAGCTTCTCTCAAACCTATGCTTGTGAGAGAGGATCTCCATCACTAAAATTTCACTAGGAGGGTCAATGCAAAAATGGAATAGTGAGAGTAAAAATGAATGCTGAAAAGGACATGTTTAAACTCATATTTATACTCTTTCACCTAAAAAGTGCATTTATATCATATTTTTACCAAGGGTCCTGATTTGATATCAAAACTTTCTGCAACCAAGGTATCTTTATCAAAACATTTATTCACATCATTATCGAAAATGAAATTGAATTTACAAACTTTATCACAATTTTTTGGAAAAAATTGTGAAAATTATAAAATGATAAAAAATTCATCAAATCAACTTCCATTTCTTTTCTAAGGGGGCAACATATCATAATAACTAGTGATCAAGGCAATCAACGAATTTTCAAATCAGGGGCAATTAAACATAAAATTTTGAAATCATCAGTAGGGCATCAAAATCAGGGAATCATTTAAAATCAAGACATTAGATAAAGAGTTGAGTATGATAACATAAATCTCCATCATCATCAAATCATGGTTTTATAATTTAAATAAGTTTTCAAGATCAGATCAGTCATTAATAGACAAGATAGTAGGTAAAACAACAATAAATGAGAGAGTAAGTAATATGGTGATGGAAACTATGATAGCTAACATGTTACACGCTTCTTGGATACTGTGAATAATTGATCTCATAAGTTAGCTCATATTTCTCAAAATAAAGAACGCCTTCAACATAATTAATGTGGTATAAATGAAACCAAACCAAAAATATATAATTTACCACTTGTATGATCCAATAAAGAGATTACAACTTTCTAACAAATCAACAAGTCCCTATTGTCAAATAGATTCACAACAAGAAAAAACACAAACAAAAAAAAAACATTTGACTTATCTGTGTAATTATGATGCAAGGAGAGAGGATAGGGGCCAAAGGCACACCCTAATCTAGATCTACCCTGCATAAATAACATACGGAAGCAACAACACACAAATGAGAGAGAGAATGTAGATCAACTCCTTATTATCTCATTAGATTGATTCATACATTCCACATTGTAAGGCTTTCCCGGTTAGGGCCAGATATTACAATTCAAGTACAATAATCCTCCAACATGTGAGGATTAGAAACTATCTTCCATCTTCCAAATTCTATCTTCTACTCAAACTCATCTTCTAAAACTAAAACCAAACATTACAATATATACAAGAGGCTACTGAACAAGTCAGCCTTCAGATCCACCATTAACGGAAGGAACGACCAGATCTAGGTCTACATGCTTCCCAATGATAGATACCAACATTAAATCCATGATCATAATTAATTGCACAAGTTGACCTCAATAGAAAACTAAAACAAACAACTTGGTAAGCAGGGATAACCGAGTGCCAAGGAATTAACCGACCAACTCGGTTAATGAAGGAACCAAGAAACTACCAAGCCAACTTGGTCAAAGAAGGAACTGAGCAACGTATGAAAAAACAAACTTGTTTTTGGTGACACAAGATTGCCAAGGACCCGAGATGCTCTTGCATCAGACACTTGGGGTTATTTGAAATGATTCTTCAAATCATGTAGCAGGTACAACCCGAGCTGAATCCAACTCAAATTGTGAAATTTATGAACTATTTTCAATCAGTCTATTCCTTCACTTTACCAGATATTCCATACACTATTTTCCTCTTATATTTCTACCAAGTCTTTGTTCCAAAATCTGCTCAACTTCTTATGTCTATTTCTTAGGATAATAATTCGGTACTATCATTTCTTCATTTGATTCATGGTACTCATACAACTGAGCAATATTGAATATAGGTGATATATCCATGTCATCAGGTAACTGAATCTCATAAGAATTTCCACTATCAAATTTTCTCAAAATCTTGCAAGGGCCAAACTTCTTCATTTTCAGCTTCCCATATTTTCCAACAGGAAATTTATGCCTTTCTTCAAATGAACCATTACTTCATCACCAACTGTAAAAGTTGTATGTCTTCTTGAACTACCAGCTATGTCTTTATACTTCTGATTACTTGTCTCCAACTTATGTTTCACATCTTCATGCAATGTCTTTATGAACTTACCAAACTTTACTCCTTCAACACTTCTCTTTTCTTCATCAGCAATATCCCTCAACTCTGATATACCTCTCGGTTGTATTCCATTACAATCTCAAAAGGTGTTTTTCCAATACTCCTATTCACTGAATTATTGTATGCAAACTCTACTTGTGCCAACATAGAATCTGAATTACTTGGTGTATCTCCAATTAAACATTTCAAAAGATTACCCAAGCTTCTATTTACAACTTCTGTTTATCCATCAGTCTATGGGTGAAATGTAGAACTATATTTCAACTTGGTGCCAAACTTTCTCCAAAGAGTCTTCCAAAAGTATCCAACAAACTTATTGTCTCGGTCAAAGATGATACTCTTCAGTAATCCATGCAATTTAACAATTTCCTTAAATAAAATATATTCTATATGTACTGCATATGATGTCTTTCTACAGGGTATAAAATGTTCCGTTTTAGAAAATCTATCCACAATAACAAATATAGAATCATTAACTCTTACTATCTTTGGTAAGCCAAGAACAAAATCCATACTGATATCAATTCAAGGTTTCTCAGGAATAGAAATCAGTGTATACAATCTAGTATTCTAACTTACTCCCTTTGAAACTTGACAAATTCCACAACTTTTCACAAATTTTTGAACATCCTTATACAACTACGGCCAAAAGTATTTCTCGTTAAGAAAATTCAATGTCTTGTCAACACCAAAGTGTCCAACCAAACCACTATTCTATAAATCTCCTTTATCAAATTAGTTCTCATTGATCCTCTCAGTATACACAACTGAATACCTTTAAACAACATACCTCCTTGAATGAAATATTCTTCGCATTTAGAACTCGGTTGATCTTGAATAGGTGCTCTGCACTTTCTCCATGGCTCAGAAAAATCAGGATCAAATTCATATGAATCTCTCATGTCATAAAAAATAAAACTTCAATTTTCATCTCGGTCATCAAAGATCTTTTTCTACTCAATGCATCAGCAACCTGGTTAGTGACTCCACTCTTATGTTTTATCACAAATGTGTAACTTTGAAAATATTCAACCCATTTCATATGTCTCTGATTCAACTTATTCTAACTACCCAAATACTGTAAATCTTTATGATCGGTATACAACATAAATTCACTCAGTATCAAATAATATCTCCATTTCTTCAGGGCTTGAACAATAGCATATAATTCTTGATCATACACAAAATATTTCCTTTTTGCATCATTCAACTTTTCACTAAAGAAAGAAACAAGTTTACCTTCTTGACTCAACATAGCTCCTATTGCACTACCACTTGCATCACATTCCACTTGAAATACCTTATTGAAATCAGGCATTACTAACACAAGAAATTCAACAACCTTCTACTTGAGAGTCTCAAAACTTTTATCAGCTCTATGTGTCCACTTAAATTCTCTTTTATCTCCTCTCATAGTCTCAATCATAGCATTAAAAATTGAACTGAAATTCCTAATGAAATTTCGGTAAAAACTTACCAAACCATGAAAAGATCTTACCTCACTAGCATTCTCAGGTGTAGGCCAATTCAAAATAGCTTCAACCTTTTCAGTATCCATTTTCAAATCATCAACTGAAATAAAAAATCCCAAATACACAATCTTCTCTTGCATGAAAGAACACTTTTTCAGATTTATCAGCAACTTTTCTTCTTTCAACCTCTGCAATACTTGTTTAACATGAAACAAATGGTCTTCTCTGGTCTTACTAAATATTAGAAGATCATCTACGTATACAATCACAAATTTACCTAAGAATTTCTTCAAAACTTCATTCATCAATCTCATAATAGTACTCGGTGCATTAGCTAAACCAAAAGGCATAACCAACCACTCATACATACCTTCTTTTATCTTAAAATAACTCTTCCACTCATCACCTTCTTTGATTCTAATCTAATGATATCCACTTTTCAAATCAATTTTGGTAAAATACTTTGCTCTAGTCAAATTATCCATTATGTCATCCATTCTCAGTATAGAAAACCTATATTTCACTGTTATCTTATTGATTTCTCTGGAATCCGTACACATTCACCATTCTCCATTCTTCTTAGGTGCCAATACTATTGGTACTACACAAGGAATAAAAATTTCTCAGATTAAACATTTCTACAACAATTCTTGAATCTGTCAGTTCAATTCCTGATTCTCGATAGGTGTCAACTGATTTGGTGCCTTATTTGGTAGACTAGCTCTAGGGATTAGATCCATACAATGATCAATGCTTCTCTTTGATAGAAAACCATTAGGTACATTATTAGAAATTATCTCTCTATACTCGATGAGTAACTTATCAATATCTTCAAGTATGCTATCCTCTATTTTCATACTCAGTTTGTTAGGAATCACAGAAAAACATACATCATTCTTATTTGAATCCTTAACAAACTTTCTTCCTTCCATCAAGAAAACTTTCATAGATGTACAAACACTACTAATAGGTTCTTCAATCAAAGGTAAAAATATTTTTCTTCTCCCATCAACCCAAATAGTATATTTATGCAATCTTCCATCATATATAGCATGTTTATCATATTGTTAAGGTCTACCCCAAAAAATATGACAACAATTCATAGGCATGATATCACATAATACCTTATCATAGTACTTTCCAATTTTTAAATTCACACAAAATTGTTCACTTACCAATAGTGTATGCTCATCCTTGATCCATGAAATTTTATAGGGCTTCGGGTGTTCCAACCTTTCCATCTACAACTTTGTAACCATTCCCTCAGATACCAAGTTCTCTGAGCTTCCACTATCAATGATTACCTTCCACACTTCATCAAAAACTCTACATCTGGTCTTGTACAAACTTTTCCTTACCAGATCTTCCTTATTACTTTCACTCCAAAGTGGTCTCCTTACCATCAAGTTCTTTTCCTTCTCAGGTTCATTCGGTGACTTTTCTTGCACCAAAGCATTTCTACTGCTACTGACCTTCTTACATGCATGTGTACACTCAACTGATCTACGTCCTTCTTCTCCAAAATTGTAATAAGTTCCTCAGAAACCACCTCTTTTATAATCACCTCGATAGTTATTGCCTATTCCTCTAAATGAACTTTCACCTTTCCACTTGGTCTTGCCTTTATCCAGATTTATCTTTTCCAGATCAGATCTATTGTTTTCACCATAAGATCTACCTCTTTGTCTTGGCTCATGTCTTTTGTTCAATTTCTCCTTAGTTTTCAATGAAAACTAATAAGCTTCTTCAATATTTTCCAACTTAACCAAACTGATTTCTTCTTGGATGGAAACTCTCAATCCATTCAGGTACCTAGCAATTCTTTCCACATCATCTTCATCATGTCTAGATCTGATATCTAATCTATAGAATTCCTCAGTATAATCTTTTACTAAGATATCTTTGTGCCTTAAAATTTGCATTCACCTAACTAGGTTAATCTAATAATCACAAGGTAAAAAATTTCCTTTCAACTTATTTACCATCTTATTCAATACCTTAATTTTGTCTTTGCCTTTCCTCTTTCTATGCAACTGCAGATGTTCCCACCACAAAGGTGCATGACTCTTCAAATTTGTGCTTGCAATTTTTACCTTCTTTTCATCAGGGACATTTTCATATTCAAAGTACTTTTCCATCTAGGTGATCTAGTCCAACAATTCATTTGAATCTAGCTTTCCACTATACTCAGGAGGATTGAAATGTGGTGTAGACTTCAGATTTGTCAAAGCCTTCAATAATATTTCCTCACCTTGATCCATCACCGGTGTAGGTTCTACATCACCTTGTTCTTCCTCAAATTCATCATCACTAACATCTTCAAGATGTCTTCCTCTACATTGGATTGTCTCAACAACTTCTAACCTAGCAGCAAGTTGTCTCAACATGTCTTCCAATCTTGGATCCACATCTCACCTCCCTTGAACCATCTTCAAACCTTCTGCAATTGTAGGCAAGATTGCAATCTTCTACTCCACAACAAATCAACTAGGGTTTGACAAGAAGGAACCCTCAGACCTAGATTCACAAGTCTAGATCCAGATCTTGTTAGAAATAGGAAATACTGAGAGGGGGGGGGGGTGAATTAGCATTTCACAAACTTTTACTTTTGCCCACTTATGGATATAACAGATTACTTTAAAGCATAAGAGACTAAATAGCATACATAAAAGTAAATGTAAAGAACTCATAACACATGATATGTTCTCGAGGAAACCATGGCCAAGGAAAAACCCCGATGGGTATGGTACCCACAAAGATCCACTAATCAAAAGATATCCTATTAAGGATGTTGACCCTATTAGGAGCTTGTTACAATCATATAGTGTATCAGTCCTGGTTAAGGGACTATAGGCCTTGTTAGAAGCCTCAACACTATTAGGAGTTGTAGATACAAAACCTAATTACCAGATGAGCTCACTACCCAAAAAAGTAATATAAATGTTTACTAATTACAATATGGTACTGCTTACAACTTCGCATCAACAACTTTCACCGCTATCACAATATACAACTATCACAAGTTACATTTCAAGTATGTTCAGTACATCTTTATACAAGATACAAACATCATATCTTCTTTAGTCAGATTCCACATATTTATCCAAGAGTAAACATCTAGGATGTCATCTCTTTATAATATTAAGTCATTATTTTGACAAGCAAAATAATCCCTTAATTCATTTACTAGTTCTGCCTTCAAAACTGCTCTGTCGACTCTACTATGTCATCGGTAAAACAATCATAACTTTGTCCATACAATCTATACTCTTTTGTGCACTGAGATGGGGTATCCTTAGACACAATAGAGTCTATGTTCAAATGCACAAACTTTGATCATGCTCTAGTGAACGTCGCCAAAACAAACTGTATCGAGTGCTCTGTCAAAAACATTGTTTCATACTTAGACAATTTTAGTCTACGATCTTCCATACTTACTTTCCAGCTTATGTGATCTTCATAGGGAACATATGTTGCCATAATGACAATATCCATGTACATACCTTAGCCAAATTGCCAACAATCTCCCCCTTTGTCATTGGTGGCAACATATGAGAAAATTGGCTAAGTGTACAAGTCAAAATCTCAAAATTTGTATCAAAATTGTGGCCATAGAATATTATCCTTATATCTCCTCAAAATATACACATAATCTATAACACTTCATAATACTCCATATAACTCCCCCTATGAGTATCCTTCCTTATCATATATAGACAATTTTCTAAGTATCTCTCCCCCTTTGACAACAATGACAAAATAAAGGGTGGAAAGGGATATACAAAATTGTGTAAAAACTTTTACCTTACTATCTTATTGCAAAGCCAGTAGGCTTGCAACACAATCTGCAAAATTTG
This sequence comes from Chamaecyparis obtusa, assembly GCA_027943335.1. Classification (NCBI taxonomy): domain Eukaryota; kingdom Viridiplantae; phylum Streptophyta; class Pinopsida; order Cupressales; family Cupressaceae; genus Chamaecyparis; species Chamaecyparis obtusa. Next base: position 16,389 of record BSBK01011584.1, on the reverse strand, counting down.
ACTTCCAAGCCTCAAAATATTTCTCCCGTGCCTTCTTAATTGATTCTACTACATTGAGTAAAATACTCAATTCGTATGCTGCAATCTGATAAGCTTGAAGAGATTCAAAGTTGAACTTTTGAAATGATGTCTTAGCAGTAAGACATTCTTCTAGTTGCTCTTCTATTATAGTCAACTTGATTGAGACATGCTCTCTCAAGATGTTCATCCTGATAATTTTCCTATTCTTCTCATCATTCAGAGTCCTTATCTCATCACATAATTTTCTGATCTTTTTCTCAACTGCACTGATCTTAATGTTTGGGCTGGCCATTGAGTTTGTCTTTGCTACAATTTCATCTTGCTTCTCTTTTATCTTCTTCTCTTCCTCAATTATTATATTTTTAGATTTTGTACACTGAATGTACAAACACTTTCCATTCTCAAGATGTTTCCTTAAGTTCTTAATGTATCTGTCAAGGCTACCAATGTCATTTTTGATATTCTGACTTATATTCTGCAACATCTCAGCTTCATAAGCTGCCCGTGCCTTAACCTTAGCAATATCAGTCAAATTAGTGAACTCAACATCAAAAGAATTTATTACCATCTTTGCTCTTTCAAGTGGGTCTGAATCAAAGACTTTTGTAGATGTAACACTTTGTAGCTTCTCAGTCAAATCTTTCAAGCTACCTTCCAAATTCTTGACCTTATTATTTTTCCCAATAATTTTGTTCAAAGATGTGATCAAATCTAGTTGATCAACATCATCCACTTCTTTACCTAAATCTTCAAGCATCGAATCAATCTCTCTTTTCTTTCCAATCTTAGGGGTAACACTGATGTCCTCTTGAGGTATCATAGGTATAATAGGTGTACTAGATGTAGTGACTGCTACTGCCATTAGCTTCTCTATTCGTGTAGTCTCTATTTCAATACTCTTTTCCTGCTCTCCCAAAGCCAAATTGTCAACAATGTTATCCAAATTGTTGAGTACCACATCATCTGAATCTAAAGTAACTTTTGTTCCTTCAATGTCCATAGATTTTGTGCCAATGTTTATAGAAGAAAAGGGAATATCTTCAACTTCAACTACCTCTACTACTGCCTCTGCCTGTTTTGAACTCTGCTTCTCTACTGGTTCTGCAACTGATTGATCTTTGCTACCTTTTCCTGCTACCAAGTCTGCTAGCACTTGCACAACTGCCTGTTCAATTTCAATCTTCACTTGTTCATACTGACCTCCCATTATTTGTATAGTTCTTCTTTTGGTTCTTAATAGGGTTTCAAGTGGCTTGAGGATCTATTTAAGGTGGTCATCATCTCTTATGTCACAAAACTGTCTTATCACATTCTCTCTTATTTTAGTATCTTCTTCTTATGCTCTCATCTTTCTGCTCACAAGTCTGTTGTACAAATCCTCTGGTATCTTTCCATGAATAGTATCAAATTTCTTGTTTGCCAAAATCATATGTGTAACCATTGCATTCTCTAGATTTAATCTATCAGAGGATCCATATAAATCATAGTATTTGTTCATCTTGGTAAAGTCTCCATGCTACAATATGTCTTCATTAATTCTTTCTATCCTTGGTTTCCATGATTTCTTCTTTATTGTTACTTCATCATCTTTTATCTCTGCAACTCTTCTAGGTACTGGTGGAACAATTACTTTTTATCTTTTTCTTGAACCTGAAGCACTTACCTTCATTCTTTTGCTTGGTGTTGAAGAAGAGGGTTTCTCTATCTGACTAATTTCTTGCTCCTCAGGTTCTTCAACCTTTACCTTCACTTGAATGGGTTCTGCACTTGATGCCAAAGGTGGGACTGATAGTATCTCTGTTTGCCTTATTGCTTCTGCAGTCTTTCTTGCAATATCAAATTCCTCCTCACTCATACCTTTTTCTTTTAGAATTTTCTTTATTGTAGTCTCCACTCTCTTCTTTGATTGTTTCTCTTCCTTTAGTGTCTTTTCCGAATCAAAGTTTTCACCATATGTTCCAAATCTGTTGCTATGAGCATCCACTTTACTTTTCAACAATCTACTAACATATCCTTCTATTTCAACTTCAGAGATTTCATAGCCAAGAGGGTCTATGAATTCATGTCTAGGTTCTACATCCTCAATGTAAGTGAAATCAGTATCAACCATAAAACATATATCATCTTTGTATTTCTCAACTAGGGATGGAGGAATTCTTGATCTATTTACCACAATGTTCTAAAACATTTTCAACACTAAATTTACACTGTCATTAACCTTCTCAATAAGATGTTTCATGTAAACTTTATTGATTCTTTCCATAGTATTCTCACCATCATTCCAATCAATAGTGTAAGGAAATCTTCTTAGCAAGTGGAAGAACATGTAAGTAACCAATGAGGAAAATCTAAAGTGAGTGTATTTAGCTTTCTTTATCTTTTCCAAATTCTCAAACAATTGTATTCTCAGAATTTCACACATATCCATAGGCTTCTTCTCCACACACATCAAATAAGCAATGTGTACCATACCTACTGACATATCTTCTCTAGAACTTCCACAAAATTTTGTTGTCAAAATCTTACATAAGTATCTTACATCATCTTGCTTAATCTTACTAATGACTATATCTCTGCCATTGTATATTGAACTGGTGTTATCAATCACAATCTTTCTCATATTTTTCTCATTCAGTGGAATTGCACCAACTTTTGATAATCCAGTCACATCATGAATTAGGTCTGCACTTATGTCTATAACTTTGTCTTCTAACCAAAATTTACCATTATGAATCTTACTCAAAATGATCTTAGTACACTCCTCATCATTAAATTCATATTTCATAGAGTACTCAATGATTTCATTATTTTCTAAATGTTCATAACCTTGTTTCACTGACATATCCTTGTTGTACAATTTCTGATATTCACCATTAAAATTACTCTCACTTAGGGTTTCATATTTTCATCCAAGATAACATTTAACATTCTCTAAATCAAGAACTCCGTCTGGTACGAATGATAAAGCTAAACTAGCATCTCTTTCTGAGGGTTCAACTAGATCTTTCTTAGTTCTAGGTCTGTTTTTATCCTTAATGTTGTGAATCAATGACACATCCATGATTATATCTGACTACTTAAATTGATTCAAGATCTTAGTTGGATAAATACCTTAAACTTGCAAAATTAGGGCTTCGCTAGATCAGCGCTTCAAACTTCTGCAAATTGCTTCCAAACTTCTTTCTTCACTCTCCAAATCACTTCTAATTGCTTGATAATCACAATAACTTTGATTTCAATCTTTTAATACTTAGCATTTACTCGATCTGACATTGCATTCAATTCTTTTGCCGCTAAAATGTCAAAAAGCTGATTCTATGAACCTGCAACCATAAATCTTCTTGCGACCTCGCAAAACACAATATTCCTTTTTGCGCACTTAACCATAGCATTAGTATAACATAACAAACCTTCATCTAACTGCACAAAACTTAACTCATTCAAAATCTAATTCTACACTAATTCTAAGTTCCTAAACTATAGAAATTTACATAATTTAAGTGCTTAAAGAAGGGTTAGGTAAAGACTCATTCTTACCATCAGATACATTACCTTCTTGATTACCTTCAGTACTGAATATACCTCCTTGATCTGTGCCTTTAACAAATTTTACTTCATCTTCATTGCTATAGCGACCTTTCTCTTTGTTTCCTGCATTTTCATTCCTTCTTGCATAGTTTCTAGGGTTAGGGTTATGATGATAACCTCCATTGTTCATTCTGCAAAATCTTGCTATGTGTCCAATCTTGTTACATATTTGACAAATGATTCCATTGGTTCCATATCTAGGTGCTTTCTGATTGATTTGTGTCCTACAATTTCTAGCAATATGTCCAATTTTGTTGCATCTATAACATACTATTCCATTTCCTCTTTTCATGTCTTTAGTTGATCTTTGATCTGCATTGTTAGTATTTCCAGGCATTCTACTATTGTAATTATTCTCAATAACTTTAGATCTTCTACATTCAATAGCTCTATGTCCAAAATCATGACAATTATAACAATATCCATTAAGAGGTTTGAATTGTTTACCTGTACAATCTCTCTTCATATGACCAATAGTATTACAAGGAAAACATCTACCTTTGAATTCTCTTTGCATACCTTTGGATGGTTCATCTTGCTTCGGTGCATCTTCTTGATTCAGTGATTCTTCTTGCTTAGGTGCATCTTTAGATTTGTTCTCATCTAACTTCTTTTCTTCACTACATACATTGAGATCTGGTTTCTTGCTTTCACTAACTATCTTCAATGTGTTAAATCCAAGACCAGTTTTGTCATAGAATGGTTTTCCATAAGATACTTGCTCATTAATCTTTTCACTATTTGAATATAGTCTCTCAAGTTGTTGTTTGGATTGAGTCAATTCACCTTTCACAATCTTGTTGTATTTCTCAAGTTCATCATACTACAATTTGACTTTATCAAATTCAGATGTTACCTTGCCAAGTTTAGATTTCAGATCTTCATTCTCATTCTTTAAACTTTCATTCTCAGATCTCAGATTGTCATTTCCATCTTTCAAGCTAAACTTTAGATTTGCTATCTTCAATTCATGTTTAAGGATCACATTTTCTTTTTCTAAATCATCACAATCTTCAACAAGAATTTCAAATTCCTTCTCAGATTTTAGATCTTCTATCTTACCTTTCAATTTGTCAATAAGATTCTTTGCATCATCATACTTTCTTTTCAGAGTGTTTCTTTCATTAGTAAGCATATCAATTTGTTCAAGAGCTTCTTCAAGATTCTTCTGTAACTGATCCATATCCATAGATATCTTACTCAAGCTGCTAGGCTTTCCTTGAATGTTCCTTCTCCGAGTAACTATGCTCTGATACCAATTGTTAGAAATAGGAAATACTGAGAGGGGGGGGTGGGTGAATCAGTATTTTACAAACTTTTACTTTTGCCCACTTATGGATATAACAGATTACTTTAAAGCATAAGAGACTAAATAGCATACATAATAGTAAATGTAAAGAACTCATAACACATGATATGTTCTTGAGGAAACCCTGGTGGGGATGGTACCCACAAAGATCCACTAATCAAAAAATATCCTATTAAGGATGTTGATCCTATTAGGAGCCTGTTACAATCATATAGTGTACCAGTCCTAGTTAAGGGACTATAGACCTTGTTAGAAGCCTCAACCCTCTTAGGAGTTGTAGATACAAAACCTAATTACCAGATGAGCTCATTGCACAAACAAGTAATAAAAATGTTTACTGATTACAATATGGTACTATCAACAACTTCACATCAACAACTTTCGCCGCTATCACAATATACAACTATCACAAGTTACATTTCAAGTATGTTCGGTACATCTTTATACAAGATACAAACATAATATCTTCTTCAGTCAGCTTCCACATCTTTATCCAAGAGTAAACATCTAGGATGTCATCTCTTTATAATATTAAGTCATTATTTTGACAAGCAAAATAATCCCTTAATTCATTTACTAGTTTTGGCTTCAAAACTGCTCTATCGGCTCTACTCTGTCATTGGTAAAACAATCATAACTGATGAAGGGTGCTCCCCTTAATACCACAAACACATAATAGAAATAGAGAAACAACAACAATAATATGCAAGAACAGAAAATTGGCTTCTTATTATCTCCACAAATGTGGAATTACAAACTTTCAGAATTACAATATGCAAAGCCACATGGGCATTCCTTACAATATTCTGTAGGACAAAGCCTCAAATCAATACCTAGATCTACTACCCAGAACTATTCTGAACTGCCTAAGACAATAATATAGCCTTCCTTATATAGGCAATTTTCCACTGCCTGGGAAGGTTCCAGAATTTTAGCCAATAAGGCCGACCAAACTTAGCATTATTTTATTTTACATTTTATTACATCATAGTCGACTCAAGATAACCTTTGAAACTCGAACATAAATTTTAAAGAAAATTATTTTCTGCCATTTCAGGTGGTCCAACTTTCGAAGACCATAAGTCATCACCCGTTGACCCGCTCAGCTATTATAACCCCATTTCAGAAATGCCACGAAGTGCTCTACAGGCTTGACCCGCACAAGCGCCCGTTACCCAAATTTTTGACCTCATCCGGGCCTCTAAAGCCTTCAAAACTGAGTTCAAAGTTTCTGTACCCTGTTGCCAATACCGAAAATCTTCAATATCTTCCAATATACACTTGATCTGGCAATGAAACTTTACTGACAGACTTATATGACCAAAATGAACCTCCAAGAAAGAAATCATATCATTCTGAGCACATACAAAAATTACCAAAAATAGTAACTTTCCATAAATAGCAGCTCTGCACAAAATAGCCCTTACTGAATATAAATAAAATAAAATTTTTTGGGTGATGCAAGATTGCTCTTACACCCAGGATGCTCCTGCATCAGACACCCAGGGTAATTTGAGAAGTGACCCTGTCACGACTTAGGTGTGCAGAGGAAAACCAAGACGGTTAACCTCCTCCTTTGTTAGCCATGATGAATCTTCAACAGGTCATCCTTTCCATTTGACCAAATACTCTTCATATGTCCTATTCCTTGTGCTTCTGCCAACACGACTATCCAGTATGTCTTCAATCTCCTTGATATCTGAACTAGTTACTGGAATACTCTACTGTGCTGCTGCAACCTCATCCTCAACACCTCCTTCGTGATACTCTGTCAAATCTGAAATGTTAAACACTGGTGAAATATTCAGCTCACTAGGCAATTCTACCTCATATGCATTTCCTGAATCATGCTTCTTCAGTATCTTACATGGCCCAAACTTTTTCATTTTCAACTTGTTATATGTACCAACTGGAAACCGCTCCTTCCACAAATGAACCATGACTTCATCACCAACCTGAAATTTCTTATGCCTCCTTTTAACATCTGCCTTAGCCTTATACTGTGCATTCATCTTGGCAATATGCTTCCTCACCTCCTCATGGATGTTCTTCAAATGTTCTGCAAAATCTTCAGCTTCAGCACTACTTATTTCTCCTTTATCTATCTTTCTCAATTCAGATGCATTTCTTGGACTACTTCCATATACAATTTGGAATGGTGATTTACCAGTGCTCCTATTGACAGAATTATTGTATGCAAATTCTGCCTGTGGTAAAATCAAATCTCATCCTGTTGGCTTATCTCCAACCAAACATCTCAGCAAATTTCCCAAACTCCTATTCACCACCTCTGTCTGTCCATCAGTCTGTGGATGATGTGATGAACTGAATTTCAAATCTATCTTCAACTTCTTCCACAATGTACGCCAGAAATATCCAACAAACTTAGTGTCCCGATCTGAAACTATGGTCTTTGGCAAACCATGAAGTCTCACTACTTCTCTGAAAAACAATTCGGCTACATGAATAGCATCATTAGTCTTCTTGCAGGGAATGAAATGTGTCATCTTCGAAAATCTGTCAACCACCACAAAAATTGAATCATGTCCCCGCTGAGTCCTCGGTAAACCAAGAACAAAGTCCATGCTGATATCCTCCCAAGGCTTCTCTGGTATAGGTAATGGCTGATACAACCCTGTATTCTACTTCACTCCTTTCGCCATCTGACATACTCTGCAACTTTGTACAAACTTCTTCACATCTTGTTGCAACTGTGGCCAATAGTAATTCTCACTAACCAAAGAAAGGGTTTTGTCACGACCAAAATGTCCAGCCAATCCTCCACTATGCTTCTCCTTGATGAGATTCTCCCTCATAGAACTTCGTGGAATGCACAATTGACTCCCTTTGAATAGCATATCATCCTGGATGATGAAATCCAGCCATTTCATCTTGTCTAGAGTAACAAGTTCTGTACAAGCTTTCCAAGCTTCACCAAAATTAGGATCCTCTGGATACAAATTCTTGAGTTCCTTGAACCCAACCACTTCAATCTGCATTTCTGTCAGCAATAGTTGCCTTTTGCTAAGAGCATCTGCAACCCTATTAGACTTTCCACTCCTGTGTTTCAAAACAAATGTATAACTCTGCAAAAACTCAACCCATTTCAAATGCCTTTGATTCAATTTTCTTTGACTATTCAAATATTGCAAAGCTTGATGATCAGTATACAAAACAAACTCCTTAGGAAGTAGATAATGTCTCCACTTCTTTAATGCCTGAACTATAGCATAAAATTCCTGATCATAAATAGAATATTTCCTCTTGGTGTCATTTAACTTCTCGCTGAAATAAGCAACAGGTTTACCTTCTTGGCTCATAACAGCTCCTATTGCAGTACCACTAGCATCACAATCTACTTGAAACACCTTATTAAAATCTAGAAGTGCTAAAACAGGTTGTTCTGTAACTTTTCATTTCAACAATTGAAAACTCTTTTCTGCCCCATTAGTCCACTTAAACTCTTTTCTATCCCCTCTCATTGTTTCAGTCAAGGGTCCACAAATACTGCTAAAATTTCTGATAAACTTTCTATAAAAGCTAGCTAGACCATGAAAAGATCTTACCTCAGTAGCACTCCTTGGCATAGGCCATTCAAGGATAGCCTGTACCTTCTCTGGGTCCATTTTTAGACCTTCTCCTGAAACTACAAACCCCAAATACACCAACTCTTTCTTCACAAAACTGCACTTCTTCAAATTAATCAGCAATTTTTCTTCTCTCAACTTCTCAAATACCATACGAATATGCATCATATGCTCATCCAATGTCTTACTAAAGATCAAAATATCATCTAAGTAAACAATGACAAACTTACCCAGAAATTCTTTCAGAACCTCGTTCATGAGCCGCATGAAAGTGCTCGGTGCATTGGTTAGCCCAAAAGGCATGACTAACCACTCATACAGTTCTTCCTTTGTCTTGAAGGTAGTCTTCCATTCATCTCCTTCTCTGATCTGAATCTGATGATATCCACTCTTCAGATCTATCTTTGAGAAATACACAGCTCCACTCAAACAGTCCATAATATCATCCATTCGTGGCAATGGAAACCTATACTTGATTGTGATCTTGTTTATTGCCCTAGAATCCGTACACATCCTCCATTCTCCATTCTTCTTTGGTGCTAATACTGCTGGTACAGCACAGGGACTCAGACTCTCACGGATCAATCCTTTCTATAACAGTTCATGTACTTGTCTGTTCAACTCCTCACTTTCTGCAGGTGTCATTCTGTGTGCTGCCTTATTCGGTAAACTCGCTCCTGGGATCAAGTCCATCTGATGATTGATCTTTCTGACTGGTGGTAATCCATCAGGTACATTATCAGATACAATATCCTGAAACTCATTCAAAAAATTTACAACTTCTACAGGAACATCTTCTACTTCCTCTTTACTAGCTTTTGGAATTAAAGCAAAACATACATGCTCATGCCTCATACCATCTAGGAAATTTCTTCCATTAACAAAAGTTATCCTTGCATTACCACATACCTTTTCTTCGGTCTCCTTCAATGGCTTTAGCTTATGCCGCACTCCATCCTTTGTCAGGGAATAGGTATTCGCACGGCCATCGTGTATAGCACATCTGTCAAACTACCATGGTCTACCCAACAACATATGACATGCATCCATAGATATGATATCACACAATACCTCATCTTGGTATCCGCCAATCTTGAACTTCACCAGGCATTGTTCATTGACCATGACCCTATGGTCATCCTATACCCAGGCAATCCGATATGGATATGGGTGTTTCTGTCTCTTGAGCTTCAACTTTGTCACCATCTCTTCTGACACCAAATTGTCAGTGCTTCCACTATCAATAATCACATCACAACATTTACCTTCGCACTTGCACCTGGTGTGAAACAGGCTCCTTCTTTGCTCAGGTTCATTCTCACCACTCAACAGGACTCTTCTGTTAATCAACGTTTCTCCTCTTTCAGCATCTTCAGAATTTGATGATCTGGCATCTTCATCTACATGTGCAACTCTGGCCTGGCCTTCATTTCTCCTATCTGTTCTTCCTTGGCGCTGAGGACATTCAAATGCCCTATGACCTTCTTCTCCACAGTGAAAACATGTTCCACGGAAGCCTCCTCTTCCAGATCCTTGTCTTCTTCCTCTTCCTCTCTGATCTCTATTATTCTGATCCTGGAAGCGATTGGAATTATTTCCATGCTGATTCTGACTGCTACTGGCCTCATCCTTCTTTTTCGGATCTTCATTTCGGCCACCATATGACCGTCCACCAAATCGTCCACCGTGACCTCTTTCGTTTTGTCTGCTCTCAAACTTTTTGTTCAGCTTTTCCTCTACTTTTAGGGAAAATTGGTATGCCTCCTCAATACTGTTCGTTCGAACCAGATTCAACTCCTCCTGAATGCTTGGCCTTAACCCATTAAGGTATCGGGCAACTTTCTCCTTATCAGCTTCTGCATGGCCTGTTCTGATGAGGAGTCGATAGAACTCCTCTGTATACTCCTGAACAGATCTTCCTGCTTGCTTCAAACTTTGCATTTTCTTTAGTAGATCAAGCTCATAATCAACAGGAATGAACTGTCACTTCAATTTATCCACCATCCGATCCCATCTTGTGATTTTATCTTTCCCTCTTCTATTTCGCTCCAATTGAATTTCTTGCCACCAGATCTTCACATGACCTTTCAGTCTGGCCTTTGCAAATTTGACCCTATCAGGATCCTCAACATCTTCATACTCAAAATATTCCTCACATTCATTGATCCAGTCGATCAATTCCTCTGGGTTAAGATTTCCAGAAAATGTAGGAACCTCAATCTTAGGTCTTTTCCCAATCTTGGAAATCGCCCGAAAAAGTCTTTCTTCCTCCTGGTTCACAATTTCAACTTCTCCTTCTTGATATTCTTCTTCGGCTTCATCCTCGCTTTCGTCTCTGACATTAAGATTCATTCCTCTATGAATCTCTTCTTGCAATGCTCGCACTTGTCTCTGCAGCTCTCTAACCTTAGGTGTTACAACACCAGCTCTTCCACCACGTTCCCTTCGTGGAGGCATTTTCGCGATGCGCGCTGAAACCCTAACCACAGTCCTAGTGCAAACTACCTCACAGTCGGCGATCTGTTTACACACTCAAGAAAACCTGCTCTGATACCACTTGATGAAGGGTGCTCCCCTTAATACCACAAACACATAACAGAAATAGAGAAACAACAACAATAATATGCAAGAACAGAAAATTGGCTTCTTATTATCTCCACAAATGTGGAATTACAAACTTTCAGAATTACAATATGCAAAGCCACATGGGCATTCCTTACAATATTCTGTAGGACAAAGCCTCAAATCAATACCCAGAACTATTCTGAACTGCCTAAGACAATAATACAGCCTTCCTTATATAGGCAATTTTCCACCGCCTGGGAAGGTTCCAGAATTTTAGCCAATAAGGCCGACCAAACTTAGCATTATTTTATTTTACATTTTATTACATCATAGTCAGCTCAAGATAACCTTTGAAACCCAAACAGAAATTTTGAAGAAAATTATTTTCTGCCATTTCAGGTGGTCCAACTTCCGAAGACCATAAGTCATCACCCGTTGACCCGCTCGGCTATTATAACCCCATTTCGGAAACGCCACGAAGCGCTCTACAGGCTTGTCCCGCGCAAGTGCCCGTCACCCAAATTTTCAACCTCATTTGGGGCCTCTAAAGCCTTCAAAACTGAGTTCAAAGTTTCTGTACCCTGCTGCCAATACCGAAAATCTTCAATATCTTCCAATATACACTTGATCTGGCAATGAAACTTTACTGGCAGACTTATATGACCAAAATGAACCTCCAAGAAAGAAATCATATCATTCTGAGCACATAAAAAAATTACCAAAAATAGTAACTTTCCATAAATAGCAGCTCTGCACAAAATAGCCCTTACTAAATATAAAAATAGAAATATTTTTTGGGTGATGCAAGATTGCTCTTACACCCAGGATGCTCCTGCATCAATAACTTTGTCCATACTATTTGTACTCTTTTTTTCACTAAGATAGGGTATCCTTAGACACCATAGAGTCTATGTTCAACTGCACAAACTCTGATCATGCTCCAGTGAACGTCGCCAAAACAAACTATATTGGGTGCTTTGTCAAAAACACTATTTCATACTTAGACAATTTTAGTCTGCGATCTTCCATACTTACTTTCTAGCTTATGTGATCTTCATAGGGAACATATGTTGCCATAATGACAATATCCATGTACATACCTCAGCCAAATTGCCAATAGATCTCACCTCGCTCTCATACGACCTGATGCAAAGAGATAGGATAGGGGCCAAAAGCACACCATAATATAGGTCTACCATGTAGAAATAACATATGGAAGCAACAACACACAAATAAGAGAGAGAATGTAGATCAACTCATTATTTTATCAAATTGATTCATACATGCTGGGCTGTAAGGCCTTCCCGGTGAGGGCTAGATATTACAAGTCAAGTACAACAATCCTCCAACATGCGAGGATTAGAAACTATCTTCCATCTTTCATCTTCGAACTTCTATCTTCTAGTCAAACTCATCTCCTAAAACTATAACCAAAGATTACAATATATACAAGAGGCTATCGAACAAGTTGGCCTTTAGATCCACCATTAATAGAAGAAATGACCGGATCTAGGTCCACACGCTTCCCAATGATAGATACCAAGATTAAATATGTGACCATAATTAATTGCACAAGTCGGCCTCAATAGAAAACTAAAACAAACAACTTGGTAAGCAAGGATATCTGAGCGCCAAGGAAAGTTAACCAAGTGCCACAGAATTAACCAACCAACTCGGTTAATGAAGGAACCGAGCAATTACTGAGCAACATAGGAAAAATCAAACTTGGTTTTGGTGACATAGGATTGCCAAGGACCTGAGATGCTCCTACATCAAATTATCACTTAGTCAATGTGCAAACAAATAAAATGGTCACTACTATAACTTAAACCCTTGAAACATCCAATGAAGCAAGAAATACAAAACAATAAATAATAAAATTTTCCACCAAAGATATTCCTAGGATCCTCCATTTCCATTTCAATTATATCTAAGTCGTGTGAAGAATTAGATGACATTAATATGGAGTTAATAATATTTGCACTAAATAAATAGGAGGAGGAATTTTAGTGGATGAAGATTACATGTGTTATGATTTATCTGAACTAAAAAATGTATAAGTAGTACACTAACTATATCTTTTTCACATAGAACACATTAATTTCAGATATCATGGAAAATGAAATATATGCGTATTTGGTTCTTTTACTGCTCACATTGCCATTAACTTTTTCTTGTACTAATGTGCATACTCCTTCTCTATGATATTTCTTAACATGAATGAAAATAAATTTTGTGCTTTTTTTTATGAAATTTTAATCCAAATTTATGAAATACATACCATTTTTGATACGGGTATTGATTGGAAATCAAAGTCTCCATTGATTATGGGGGCTATCCTAGTTATTGTGAAGCAGGTAGTGGTACATTTCACAGGCCATGCTTCGATGCTGATTTATATAATGAAATGTGTGTACTTGATGACCACCTTCAATTTGGAGTCTAGAAGTCTCACGTGTAGGTGTTTTCATCCCTGTTAGAATACCATTTCTATGGGGGAGCCGTTACTAGCTTGTGTGTGTGTGTGTGTCTATATATATATATATATATATATATATATATATATATATATATATATATATATATATATATATATATATATATATATATATATATATATATATATATATATATATATATATATATATATATATATATATATATATATAATACGTTGAGAATAATACTTCTTGAGGTGCCTATTTTCATCAAATTGCAAGGTGCAATAGGTGTCTTGAGAAGGATTACTCTCAGCATATTATATACAATTAAATTGTAAAAGGACATGCAAAAAAAAAAGGGTCATTTGGTAGTTTGGCGATTGTTTTAAAAAAATTGAAAAAAAATAAAAATTCTTATTGGTAGATGGGGCCATCGTCCCTTGTCCACCCACATTCCTTCGGAAAGACAACAATCTTCTAGCCTACTGGCAACGAATGCTGCACGACACTGTCCATTGCTAGCAACGAATGTTGCATGACACTGGCCACCACCAGGCTGCCGACAGGAAACACTACAAGCATTGTCGATGCCCTTGTAGCATGGGGACCCCGCGTATGTTGTGCATACGACAGGGCCCTATCAGACGACAATCCGTGGTGGGTCCCGCCGTGGGTGCCCACCCTTAACGTGGGGTTTTTAAGTTTTTTAAATTTTTAATTAATTTATTTTTTATTTAAAGGACACTTGGTGGGCTGGGTTTTTTGGCCTTTTAGTGGGCCATAATTGACATTTTTTTTCAAAAATGGTAGGATATTATTAGTATTATTATTTTTAATTAATTTTTCAATAACTCACCTAAAATCTTTATTATGTACATGAAATATTATTGGAATAAGTCATGCTAGTATCGTAGTTTGTGCTACGACAATAGAAATGCCTCTCGACATAATAAGGAATGCTTTTTCATTTTGTACTTTTTTCTTCTAGATTCATAATATCATTAAAATCTATGCAATGATTGCATATCTATATGTATTTTCATAATCTTTTCAAGAATTAATTTTTTATTTATTTTGTGCATTTCTTTACTGGAATCATAATATAAATGAAACCTTTAGAATGATTGCATATATGTATGTATTTTCATAATTAGTTTATATTGTTTAAATTTTACTACACAATAAAAAATACACCGATTTTTTTAAGAAAAACTTGTAGTTAACAATTCAGAAATATGTTGACGTATTACATTAATTAGGTTAGTTTCTACGTTTAGATTAAATAAAATAAATTAGTCATCTATATTTAGTTGTTGGGAAGTTATTCCCGTTGATAGTTTGTGTGAGGGAAATAAGGTTTATAAAATAAGCATTTCATTGTAATGAGAGATTATCTGATTGTATTCTCAATTTTCTCAATTATCAGATTTAATATTTAAATCTATAGTGGTAGTGTAGTTTCCACATTATTCCCTCTTCATATGGTATCAGAGCATATGTAGGTATTGTGCTTGTGAAACAGTGGTGTAGGAGTTGATTCAAGAATAAATTTTAAATGAAAACAAGAAACAAGAGAAAGGAACGAGAGAACATTAGATTCAAGTTTTAGAATGCCTTCATGGGAGTAATCTGAGTATTCAATAGCACAGGGCATTAGATCGAATTTGACTTCTGATACAACTTTGTTAGGTTGTATCTTTAAGACTTTATCACTGATCAGAACGTCGAATTCCATACCATGCGAGAGCAGTAAAATAGAACAAGGTACAAATGTGGCGTGAGTAATATGAAATTAATAAAAAATATTTATTTTTATTATGAATGCTCTTTTTTGTTTGATTAAAGGCGTGGCTTTTGTAGGTCATATTAAAATTAATATTTGACTCGTGATGAAAGGATATTGTCTATCAGTTATTGTGCTCATAGCTATTTGAGATGCACAACCGCCTTGCAATCTTTGGCAGTTGCCTTGCGCAAAAGAGTATATTGATGAGTGGAAGTTATAGGAGGTGTAAAATCTACTTCCATCTTTTTTTCCTAGTATCTTTCCTTCCTAAGTTAGAATGGAGAATTTGTTTGGTGAAATTTAAAATTTGTTTCACAATTCAAGGTGTACATAGTGTTGGAGCTTGAAATTTGTGAAGTGAATAAGATAAGGAAAAAAAATGTTGGGAGTCTTTGAGTAGGGAATGGCCAATGAGCAAGGAATAGTAAAGTCTTTCCTCTCAACCGTGTAAGGAACATACATTAGGAACAAAAGTTGGGAAGAATCGCAGTGTAGTCTGGAAGCCACCACAAATTACAAAATACAATAGTTCGTGTATCATATATTATCAATCTTGCTTCTCTGTAGTTGGCACGAATGCAATAAATTTGGGATTGATAGAAATGTGATCTCCTAGAAATTTCCATTGCTATTGTTATTTTAGAGGCAAATCAAACATTATCTTGCGCAATAATTTCCTTTGTATTTTGGGTGTTTTGCTGAATAATTCTGAATGTATTTGTTGTGGAGTATTCAGGGTAATGCAGATTTTTATTCTTGGCTAGCACTGATGTGATCATCCTTGTTGAAGAGGAAATTTATTCTCAAAACATTGGAGTTATTTTGAAATGGAATGGAAGCTAAGGGTCTGTTTGGGGGCTGGAATTAGACTGGAATTGGCATTATCTAATTCTGGATAATGTCAATTTCATGTTTTGTGTCCATCCAAAAAATTGGAATTGGAATTTTGAAATTCCAATTTTACTCCAAAATGGGCATTTGCATCTTCCACTCAAATAGATGGAATTGGATTTCGAATTCCAATTCCAATTTATTAAAACCAAATTTAATATTTCGTGGGATCCGGGACTATAGGGATGTATATTATATTAC
>BSBK01011583.1:7500-30145 GCA_027943335.1 Chamaecyparis obtusa | reverse complement strand
TATATAATACTTAGGTAGCATGATACTTTTCAACTTACATAGTTTTTGATTAAGTAAAATAGGTTTACAGGGTGCCTGGAACCCACAATAGAGTTTTAAAAAGATATGAACAAAAACATTATAGAGTTAAAGTCTCAGAAAACCAAGGAACACAAACCACAGAAGGGCCAAGCAAGAAACAAGCAAAAAGAACAAACAAAACAAGGAAAAAAGGATAGGCACCAAGGTGAGTTATGCCAGAATTTTTTCTTTAAGGTCCTCAATTTCATGGTAAAGCCATTTGAAAGACCTAAACTGATCCAGCATGATATTCTTGGTGTTTTTGAGGAAGTCCATATCCATTTCCCTAGCTTTATCACTTAGAACCACCAGAGCTGGATCTACCAGCTCTTGTCAATTTTTCCTTCATTGTCCTCCAAAATCTTAGGGTAAACGACCTCCCTAATTATTCCCATTCACACTATATTGATGTTGAAGATCTTCCAGACCTTTTTCCCCTTTTCCAAAATCTGACTGTGATAGTCCCCTCTAGAATTATCTTTTAGTTTCTTCTATCCTAATAGGAGACTGGGTAATACCCTGTGGGTCATGATTCTTAATTTTGGTGCTAGAAGGGAGCTGAGGAGGAGGGGAATTATCGTCACTAATTGTGAGATCCATAGATAGGCAGCCCTAGCAGTCCTTCATTATATTGGGGTTTTCCCCTTTCACCTATTCCGTCATATCAATAGCTTCCATATTAGGATTACCCTCATTATCTTCAGTGTTCATATCTTCCTCACTATCATTGTACTCTTCCTCTGAGTTAACCTCCATTCTGCCCTACTTTTTTGAGGGTTTTTTTTTATTTTGATAGCTCTTAGGGGTCTCTTCTTGGAAGGGGATCCCTTATTCCAATTCTTCTTTTTGACATCCTCACTATCCTCAGAAAGTTTTCCCTCAAAAGTGCCCGAAGGAACACAGTCCGACCCTGAATCTTCACTTTTAGCTTTACTTTCCTCTATTTCCTTGCCCAAGATTTGGGCTTTAAAGAATTCATAAATCAAAAGGAGAAATCCTTCATGTATGGCAGGGTTAGCAATATTCTTTTCTCTAAAACCATTGATATTCTCATTTATAGAGGAGTAGAGCTAAAAGGGAATGGAGATCTTTTTTCCATGCCTAAAATGATTTAGCAAGACAAAATGATAGGTACGAATTCTATCAAACCTAGTGTCCAGGGTGATGTACAAAATGAGGGCCTTTAGAACATACTCCCATAGCATCTTCAAGCTTGTAGGTTGGTAGTAAGTGCCCGACTTGACAATAGCATTCGTCTCTTTGTCATCTCTTGAAAACTTTTTGATAGCATTGTTTGATATTTTATGGTCTTTGTAGAATTTTTTACAGACAATGGGGATGTCGATGACCTTTGAGATTACCTCCTTTGTGGCAGTGAAAGACTTACCCTCTATCTCCACCATCCCTTCATTCTAGCTTTTGACAAATATTTTGGTGATATCCTTCCTACTACCATGCAGTCTTTCTATAAAAAGTGGTGATATCCCCTTTCTGTAAGGCATTCTAGACATTTGTGTGCTTCTTCCACTTCTCACTATCATTCTCTAGCTCTCTTTTATGTCTTTCTCCAACCATTTCTATCATCTAGGCTCTTGTTTCTCTATGTTTTTGTCATTCTTTAATGCTTTTCATCTTTCTAATTGCCTTAGCTATGGGCTTTCTAAAAATTTTTTTTTGGAGATAATTACTAATTTTGGGGATGGAAACCCAAAAAGCGTACGTTGGTGACATGTTGTAATTACTCATGCAGTCCCTCCCCATCTTGTCATGAGTGAAATTACTCCAAGAAACCCCTTTGCAATCATAATTATCTTTAATTATTGCATCGGTACTTTGGAGATTGTCCCCATCTAGAGAATCCAATGCAATGCCAGGGAAAGCTTCGACATGGGTCCAACTAATGTTAGCATCCTTTCTGGCAACCAGAATGGCAATCCTATCAGCAACCTACGTGGAAACTATGGACATCACGTGATGAGAGTGGTCAGTCACAAGTTGATTGGCCCGTGAGACAACAAAGGTGTTGACTAAGCCAAAACCATTGTCACGTCTACAAACCTAGCCATGAATGAAACTGCAATAATTATTCCTTTGAACTTCACCCATGGCTCTGACTTCTTCTTTGATTACTTCTGAATAAGTTTGAGAAAAGTTCCTCAAATAGATTCCTTCAAGCTTTTCCATCTGAGTTATAGTGACCTGGTGAAATAAGTTGTGAGGTCTAAGATCACTAATCGGATTAGAAACTATCTGCATATGTGAGCTAATGAGCCTGCAAGGGTTCCTTGGAGTAACTAACATTTCTTACTAGGGGTACAGGTAGCCTAGATGGTTTTATGGGTCTCGTATTCCTGCAAGCTTCCTCTTGCCTAATCTTACTAGCTTTCTTTCTACCTGGGGATTTGATTTTAGCCCCAACGTATGCTTTGTTTCTGCTCATGGTGGCTGTAGGAGAAACTAGAGAAGGGTTTCTATTTTTCATTCTCTTCTTACTTTGAACCTTAGACCAGCCCTCTTTAACATCTTTGTATTTAGAAAAGAGCTCCTCCATCTTGGTGAGCTGCCTTGGAGAAATGGTTCCTAGAAGAAAGTCCATTTGTTGGACTTTGTTTGAATCCTACATCTCAAGGCATAGGCGGGAATCTAGGAGGCCATTAGGTTTGTCCCTAGATGGACTAGAAAATCATTCTTCTAATGGGGATTCAAGGGAGTCCAGGATGATGGAGACAAAGATAGATCGAGGGCATCCATCACCTCCTTCCATCAGACCATTATCTCTAGTTTCAATCATGATGTCATGATGAATGTTGACAACCAAGTCTATGCCTTCTGAAGGGGGAGACACCTCTCTAAATTCATTATTGTCTTGGCTTAACTTGGTGGTTTCCTTTTTGTCCCCTTCAAAAGGAAATTTCTTATCTTTCGAAGAGTCAAGAATCTCAGGAATGACCTCTAGTTAATCCTTTTTTTCCACACTCTGTGAGTTTTGACTTCTGAGTCAGGTTGTGGGATGGCGGTCTCCCTAGAGAGGCTAGCATTTTTTGTTGAGATATAGTTACCTAACTTTTATTTCTTTAAATAATAGCTTTCCTTTCTTTATCCAACTTCTTGAACACTGGGCACTATCTGGCTTTGTGTCCTGCTTTCTTGCAATGGAAGCAAGCAAAAGAGACACTTTCGTAGTTCAACTTTTGCAAATGTTTGCCTAGTTTGGATTGGAGCACAATTATCTCTGACATGTCTTGGCCCTCTTCCACTCCTATGCAGATCCTAGCATAGGTGAGGTAGATTATTGCAATAGTCACTAGATCTATCGAGAGTAGGGTACCAAAGGATCTAGAAATACCATCAAAGACATCTTGAACCCAGAATTCCAACAGAAGTTCTGGGAGTCTTACCTACACCGGGGCTTGGACAAAGAAAGAATCATTGAGATCAAGCTTTGGAGTCCCATTTTTGCAACACCAGAGTTTCCTTACCTATAGACCAGGTGCCCACATAAAGGATTTTGTCTAAGTCTTCCTTACATGAGAACTCAAAAGATAGAAAACCCTTAGCCATGGTTGTAACAAGGACTTGCCCCTTTAACTACCATTTCTTCTTAGCAAAAATCCTCACTATATCTATGTTAGGTCTAGACCCAAAAATTTACCAACAAGAGTATGGTCCATCGAGGCTATATTGTGATCCACCAATTCATCGAGGATCTCTATGACATATTTACCTTTCTCTTTGTCAGATAGATTCTTAATAGAAAGGAAATATGACTTGCCTGTAGGTTAAACTCTGAAAAGAGTTGACCACCGACGATAGATGGCTTTTCCATTTTGATCCCTCACTTGTGTCTTTGAGATAGAGGGAGAAGTGGGAAGGTTCCCTTCTCCCACCCCTGCATCCTTACCTAGATCTTTCTGCTTAACCCATGGATCCCCCTCCTTATTCTCTGAGTCCTCTGCTCCCTGATCTACAGGAATGCCATCTCTAGCAAAACCCTCAACCTGCAACCCTGGATTCCCACCCGCTTTCGAATTCAAAAAACCTCTTGCTCCTGCTTTCACTCTCGCTCGACCGTTCTCCATTTTTCAATTTACATATTTAGTCTAGTTAGTTTCTTTTAATATATAAAAGTAATTGGAGTTGAAAAATGGGAAATGGCCTAAAATTGTTAAATTAAAAAATTAAGTAAAAGTTTAAAATAAATAAAATTTAGCTAAAATAAAAAAAAATAGTAATACAAATCAAACTTGTCAACACCATGCTACTAGATCATATCTAGCTAACCATCTAATTATCAAAACATGAGAATATAACCTAAATCATTAACTTAATAGCATCATGACAATGAAAACATAATTAAATTATGTCTGACATTAAATAGCGCTAAAATTGTATATCTATAGAACTTACTACATTTATGATAGGATAACCCTAATATGTTCATTTAATGAAATGAGCAAAGATTGAATAACCTAATTTTATAACTAATATAACTAACTACATAATAGAAAAATGATGTATAGAATTAGGGATAATGTATCCTATATTCATACTAATAAATTATAATTCAGAAGGTATATATTAATTAGTTCATCTCTTTTTCATCGAGCCTATTTCTAATTGGTTTATTTCAGCGTGTAAATGAACCATGTAATCTTACCCTCAAATAGGTCTAGGGTTAAAGGATTAGGGTTCGGGGTTTACTTTCATGACATCCATCTTCATATCTTTTTAACCTTCTCCTATGTTCATGAGGTCATGGTTTATAATCTTACTTTTAAATAGAATTAGGGAACTTAGGCTTTAGGGTTTACTTTTATGACATCCATCTTTATATATTTTTTCACATTCTCTTGTATAAATGTGAGCTCTTCGTTTATAATCTTACTAAATTAAATAGGTTTAGGGAACTTAGTGTTTAGGGTTTATGATTTAGGGATTAAGGATTAGGGTTTAGGGTTTTCTTTTAAAACATCTATCTTTATATGTTTTTCATCTTCAAGATTTTCATGAGATCCTAGTTTATAATTAATTTTTTACGTTTAATATATAATTTTAAAAAAAGATTATAGATTAAATTGCATACTTTTCATGGTTACACATTTAAATTTATAGTTCTATAATTAAATTTAAATTAAATTTAATGGTTTAACAATTATATAGATATTAAAGAAAGAACCTAATTTATCCTAATTCACACACATACACCTAGATGGCTAATTGGGATACACCTGTAGCAATTCCTTAACCTAGTAATATGTTTTCATATAGTAATGATCATATTCATAAGTTGAGAACTATCATAGATGACCCATTGATGGAATATCTAATAATAATGTATGCTAAACTTTTTTGACCAATCTAGAGAATATCAGAGAGTGTCTTGGTCATTATATTTCCTATTCCCATGATTATGGATATTGATCTTTAGCAATTGAGCCAGGAAGTGTTGGGTGATGTTTTCTTGGAGACATTTTAATAGAGTGTCCCCAGGAAATGTAATACCCCTTTAACCCTAATATAAATTTTGTGTTTTTGAAAGAATTAAGATCCTTCAATGTTTTCTTACAGCTTAAGTTGTACATGATACTTGTTTGATCTATTCATATAGTTGTTTATAATAATTTCATAAGCTAGTACTAAATGATTCTAATATCAAACATACTATCTAAAGGTATCATTTTTGTATATATGTATCTCCATGTATGTATTGAGTACCTTCAAGACCTTTATGAACATAGTTAGGATGTTATATGATATGTACTTGATAGATATATATAAGTGGTTATTTATATTTTCTTCTATTAAGGTTACTTTGGATGAATCTTGTATCTCACTTGATGATTTGATTATGTTGATTTATTATTAGTATTGATAAGAGACTAACACAATGCTTGAGATTCTAACCTTCGTTATGATGATGCTACATGCTTTGGGTGTATATATATACATGATGTGTTTTCATGATTCAGGACGAAGTCGTAGTTACTCACATAGCTGAGGTCCACACGACGTATCGATCTTGGTCATCTGTCTGCAATGTTTTCTTTTATATGTATATCTGTGCATATGTATTTCTTCTTTGTGATGCAGGCTTGCAGGTACCGGGCATTGACTTCACCTGGCTTCACAGGTCTGAGCATGCCCTCAAATCCTCGATGGTTGTTGTTATGGAGATAGTACTAAGGCCCCTACATGAGTCTTCCTTTGTCATTATTCCAATTTGGGAATATTAGGGTTCCTTCTTTGTCAGTCAACCTTTGGGTCAAAAACCCAGATCCAACGCACCCAGTTGGGCATGGTTGTAGTTAGTGCCTTGTGGCCACTTGAATTCATTTGGTTGTATGATTTGTTTACTCATTTTAATTATTTCTCCTTCTTGGTATGATTCTTAGTTAATCTTTCTATGTTGTGTTTCAGGAGTTTGGCTTGACTTTCCTTGTTGACTTTGGTTGACTTTGTTTGATCTTATGGTTTTCTTGATATGTTTCATAGTTGATTTTTATGGCCTCTTTCGATGATTAGATTTATTTTGAGGCATGCGATTTTATTCTACCTCAGTGTTATATCCTATAGTAATTATAAATAGGTAATAATATTGTGATCTATTACTTCATAATCTTATAGATTATAGTGTTTGGTATTTGGCATGTATATATATATATATATATATATATATATATATATATATATATATATATATATATATATATATATATATATATATATATATATATATATATATATATATATATATGGAAATATATATATGGGTGCACACATATATGTATTTATATATATATAATTTATATGTGATTATATGTTAATTATTGTAGATATTGTTGATGGTGTATATTTTGGGATTAATGTAAAGTATAATATTATTAATAATTAAATATTAAATAATGTGAGGTATATTATTTTCAATTGTTAATTATTAATAATGAGGATAGGTTATATATATAGATATTGATGTAATTAATGATGGCATATGCATATATGTTAGGATAATATTACATATGTGTATGAATGAATACAAATAATCTTTTATTGTATATTTGAGTAATATAGTTGTATGATATTAAGTTATTTTATAATACCCTTTAGTTAAGAGTTAGTTGGGAGTTGGTTTCTTTTCCTCACAACCTTTGGAAATCTATTTAGATGCACTACTTTCTCATTTGAAGAGAGGGGATTTTGGGGCTGAAGCATTGAGGAGAGGATGGCCTTAATTTTCATGGTGATTTTGGAGAGAAAACTTGGAGATGTGAGGGAGATTTTGTAAGCATATGTCTTTAAGAACTTTTGGTTATCTTTGCTTTTGGGAGAGAGACATTTTTGTGAGAATTTCAGTAGTTGAGAGAGGGATTCTTTGCTGTGGAATTATTTCTTTCTTTCATGGAGATTTCTGAAAGTGGATAGGGTTTGAAGGATGCATCTCAAGTTTGGATTTGTCTTCTCTTTTGTTTCCTTCCTTCTTCGATTCAACCTTCGTAGGACATGAGGTATGGATTGAATATTTTAGTTACTTTATGTCTCTGATAGATTATGGATCTATTTATATATTATCATTATTTATTATATCTGTACTTTTCATTTCTATGGTTATTTTAAAGTTTTGAGTTTTTATTTGTAAGAATTGGCATGTGTTTTCCTAAGGTTTTTAGCAACCCATTTTTGGAGATCTATTATTATAATAATTTAAATTGCATCTAGGGTTTTACTAAATTGATTTTATGGAAGTAAAATTCATAGATCTCAAATGGGTATCTCTCTGATTTTATTTTTAGGGTCGAATTAATGCCTTATTTTTGACATTTTGGCAGACTATGCATGTCCATTCTCGATTCCAAATTTTCTGTCAAATGTATTCGTATGCTACAGGCTGATACGATTATATAAAAGTCTAAATTTGATATAAAATATTCTCCTAAGTCTTATCTTTTATTTCCAATTGGTTTGGAGAATTTTTATTATGTTTTGTGAAAATTACAACCGTTTTAGTGAAGGCAGGTCTGAACCCTAACCAGAATTTTCTGTTTTAAACCAGAAGTCATAACTTTCTTTCCCACCATTGGATCTTCCTAAAAATAAAATTAAGAGTCCATAATTATGTTATCTAAATCTTCACCGAAGCGATTTCTTTTATTATTTTTGTTGTGGAAGATATGGATGACTGTTCTATGATGACTATTCTTTGCATTTAATCCTTGCTTGAAATAATTTAGTTTAAGAACATCATTAAGTTTTAAGGTTTCGTATGGTCACCAGAGGCTATTAGAATTTTTTTTGGTTAATTGGATCTATGTATACTCTGAATATATTTATAATATCACTTGGATGTCTTCTTATATGTTTGGAACATTCTGAATGCCATATTGGGTTTAGGGTTGTCAAGTGGACTAGGGACAACATATGTTTCCCTAAACTCAATCAAATGTTGTTATGGAATTGATATGAATTCTTGATGATGGATATATTATGTTATTATTATTTTTATATGTATGTTAGGGAACCTAAGTACACTAGGTGAGTGGCTCATAGTGAGGGGCCAGGGCCCTAAGTGGCTAGTACCAGGATAACCTACTATGAGTTATTTAATCAAGTGATAACCTAAATAAATGAATTGGGAATGGGAGATTATTGGAATGGGAAATTACACACTAATCAAGATTAATTGTGCCTCGCCCATGCCTTTAGTGCTAGTAAAGACTAAGGATGGGAGTGGGAGAAGGTAACTATGTGTAGGTACGACTGAATGACCTTGTCTGTACGAGAGGCATTTGGTTCCGCATGTGCCTACTTGGGGGCCGGGGCCAAGAGTGGCTAGTACCAGGACAACCCAAGGGGTGAGGGCTATGCGATGACACTCACCTAGCTTGTAGCTTAGAGTCTCTACCAAATTTGATCATGCCTCTGGTAGTCTTTGTGGTCTTCTTGTCTTTTCTTTTGTGTTGTGACTTTGGGGAATTTATGACCACCTTAGAAATTTGCTAGTTGTTACCTCTTGTATGGGCCTTTGGTTCTATCTCCTAGCTCGGGGGAGTGGTCCTATTGGTTCCACGTGGTTGGGTGGTTAATATTTATATCGAGGTATTGATCGTGATTCTTTGGATGATCCTAGCACATATTCCTTTCCAGATCTGCAGTTGAAGATTTCTTATTGGATATTTTAATATGTTGAGATGTACTTATGTATTTGTATTCATGTAATTTTTAATCTCCTAAAAGGAGTCTTGTAGTATTGATGCAATCTCAATTCAAAGCAATGCATAAGGGAATGGGTAGTTCTAGGTAAAAGAAAGGGAAAAGAATGTGGAATATTGGACATGTTACTAGCATTAAAAAAAAGTGTTTATGTTATTTAGCCTATCCTCTTATGTTGTCCATGTGTAAAGGAAATAATCTTAAATATAATTATGTATAATGATGTATCACAACAATAATGTATTCTCTCTTGATGAAAGAATTCAAGGAAATTTTTGAGAAATGATAGATTAGTGATTGGAATTATTAACAATGAATGGTTATGAAACAATGCAATAGAATAGTAATTTGATTTTAATGTTAATACTTGGTTCATGTTAATGAAGTACCTAGGATGATGCCTACCTTAATGAATATTAATCTCTTACCTAAATTATTAGAGAAAAGTGATATAAAGGATAG
Source organism: Chamaecyparis obtusa (assembly GCA_027943335.1). Lineage (NCBI taxonomy): Eukaryota > Viridiplantae > Streptophyta > Pinopsida > Cupressales > Cupressaceae > Chamaecyparis > Chamaecyparis obtusa. The sequence continues at coordinate 20,419 of BSBK01011583.1, read as the reverse complement.
TAGATGTAGATGAAATCAATATGAATTTATGGAATGAGTTGATAAAAGGAATAATGATGTTGGATGATTAACCTATGTTTAATATAAGAAATAAGTTAGGGACATTTAACTTGGTGCATTAAAATGAATGTAGATCTTTTAAGCTCATGATTCCATGAATATCTTATGCATGTAAATGGTTTATATGATGTTGCTTTAGTAGCAATGTTAGGGAACCCGGGAGGACTTAAGTTGTATAAATATTACATTCAAGTAGTAGAAAATTATTTCTTCTTTTAGAAATATGAAGTGGAATGATGAATATTATTCTAGTTAAAAAAAAAATAAAAAAATTCACTACTTGCATTTTATAGAGGTTTTATGTCTTGTCCTCTTGGGTTGCCTGGCGGGGCGTTACAGGAAATCATCAAATGAGATATATTTCATTTATATGATGTTAGGGAAAAGATGAGAACCTACTATGTGAAACAATGCATGATTGTAGTCGTGTCTTACCTTATATACTTGAGGTTCCTTTCTTCTCATGGTTGTTATCCTAATATTGACTAGATTCCACTACATTTTTCTTATAAGTTGTATGTTAATGTCCATTTGGGCCTTAATGTCAACTACCTTGACCTACTTGCCTATTTTGGTCTGGGGTGTGTTAGATTAGTAAATAGAGATAAGTATTACAGAGCTGATCATTAGCTTCTAGTGTTTAGGATGCTAGTTGGGAAAAGGATGATTATCATATCACCATCCGTCACCCTCATAGTAGAACAAGTTTTCATTATTTTCCAAAGGACATTAAATGACAGTGTTAGAGATATTGCTACTACTACTGCTACCATTTTATCTACTCATGTTGGTAGATAATTATGAGTTGAAACCATGATCAATATCATCTAAAGTTGGTATATTTAGTATCACCAATTATCATTATTCTATTATTGGCATCCCTACACCACTTGATATAGCTAGTATTATAGGAGGTGTTCTCCAAAAGCATATATGTCAAATTTGGAAAAGGACCTATTGCAAGCTTCATACTATCTCATTTCACTTTACCTTCATATACTATTAAATGAGGTTAGGAAAATATTTTCAAAGAGTCTTAGATTCCATCAAGTAAGAGGTGGGATATTCAGAACTTTCTCATCACCCTTCCAACTTGAGTGTGTGACATGATCCACTAAGAAATCTCTTAGTTGCTACAAAGGGGAATATACGAGTTGGCCATGTTCATATCACATATAATGGCTTGGATTCATTTGAGAAGTAGCTATAGATGATTAGCTCAAATATCTTTGTGTACATCCTACTACAATAAAACTCTACATTGATGCCCACTCATATTCATAGTCCCCTTAACTCATAATTTTTTCCTAGAAGGTCACAGATGGAGATGTAGATGTAGTTGTTATGATAGATACAATTCTAGGAGATGGCCCTTCAACACCTAATACCCAACTACAAGATAATTTTATTTTAAAAAATTGATTTATTATATTTTTAGTTTTACTAGGTATTATTTCTAATTGTAACATATGTAGCATTACAAATTTATGTATATTAGGCACAGTTAGCTCACATTACTCCCATCTTAGGGTTGGAGCATGTACATGGGCAGGATTCAGTTGATGTGACACATGTCAATAGACATGTGAGTTTTAAATTCTTATGTATATATGTTTATGTGTGTGTGTGTACATGTGTATTCTTTTTACAAGTATAATCTTATGTATACACTTGTATTTATCGATATTTACTATGCTTTACCATTTATAGAGATCAGTGCATCCATCAAAGTGGTATTATCACTCAAAGGATTTCTTAATTCATAGCTAGAATGATTACTAAGCCACCAATTAGAGATATCTATGTTCACCTTTCTATACTTTCTTGATTTGATATGTATTAAGGTACTTGATTGCATTTTTTATGATACACATGTATTTGATGATACATTCAGTATTTGATTACATGTTTGACATCTATATTTCACATGATGCATGTATTTGTTGAGTTTTAGTACTTGATTGTACATCTTTGATGATATATTTATTTGACATCATTGATTTAGTACTTGATTACATGTTTGGTGTATTTATGATTGATGGTGCATGATCTATGCATGTTTATGGATATTTCTATGTTGATATTTCATCATGCCCCCATCAAAGTGAGTTTTCAAATTCTTTTGGTAATATGCTTTTGTTCCTGTACATATAATTGTTGGAGTGCATTAGGATTTTTAAAGCACTATATTTTGAATATGATCTTAAACCTGAGAGTTATTGCTAATAAGAGATCAAAGTACAAATAGCAAACACAAAAGAAGAGAAGGAACATAAAAACAAGGACAATGTCACCTTCAGAAGTTAATACTATGAAAATTATTCTTTTATAAATTATTGTGACAAATCCGATATATGACAAGTAAAATAATCTTCATAACACAATGAATTAGTAAAAATCCTCACATACTATAAATGGAAGTTGCTAATTTTTTTTCAAATATACGTACTCTTTAGTACACATTCCATAAGACCACAATTATTTAAAGCATTTTATCAAAGACATCGATACGTAAAAAACTTTATAAGCTATCTGAAAACAATTGAGTAATTTAAATAGTACAAAAATCTACATAATGTGTTTCAACTAGTGATATGGAATATTGCGGGAGCTTTGCTCCATGAAATTGTTTTTATTTGCCGAAAAATTGTCAGTCTCTTAACTGACTTTTATTTTTCTAATAAGAAAATTGTCATGCAAATGTTTTCTCAGCAAATAATTCCAAAAGCACAAATAGAAAGTTACCTTGTTCAAATAGAAAGTTACCTTCTTTTTCCCCATCTTATCCCTATTTTTTTGGGCTTATCAAAATATTTAGTTTTTAAAAGGTATCATGTATAATCCATTTTTTCATTCGAAATTCATTGAAATTAGGACACTGCTGAAGTATTTTTTTAATTTAACTTTGTAAATCATTATTTTCTATATGTTTCTACTTCTTACTATCTTTTGAAAAAAATCTTTACTGGGTTTGATGAAATTAGATGAACGCACTGTGCATGAATGGCTATCTACTTAACTATATTTTTTTAATTTAACTTTGTAAATCATTATTTTCTATTTGTTTCTACTTCTTACTATCTTTTGAAAAAAAACTTTACTGGATTTGATGAAATTAGATGAACGCACTGTGCATGAATGGGAGCGGCTATCTACTTATCCTATGAGATGGGAGTTGGGATTTTTTCCCAGAAAAGAGGGAGACATTTAACCACATACGCATGTATTTAGATGAAGGCCCAAATCCATTAATGGTTAAATTTCATGGATGTTGAAGATTTTCTCTTCAAGTTATTTAAATTTTGAGAAATATTTTTTTGTCTTTAATGTTTGTTTCCTTCTGGTGCAGAGAGAATGATAGCATTTTCCGCATATGCTTCAAGCTTTTTTTGGAAAACTCCTTTTATAAAAATGAGTTTTGTTTTGTACAACCACATTCATTTTAATCTTATTTGATTATCTGAATGTTAATTTATTCACCCATTTTTAGTTTATAGACTTAATATAATTTTTTAATATAAAACATTTTTTTTAAGATTGTAATTAGCTAAATGTCAAATTTTCATCCATTTTTAATTATAAAATTGATATATATTTTTAAAATGTAGAATAGTTTTGTATATAAATCAATGTAATTTGTCATTACTTTTCCTCAAATTTTCTAATTTTCAAACTTCTCCTCTGAGTTTAGAATCTTTAGATTTGTCCTCATCACTACTTTAAATATACTTTCTATAAAGTTATTTTTTTTCTAAAATAGTTATGCTTATTTTTAAAATTAAATTTAGGTTATCAAAGCTTACAAAAATATACAAGTGGTGGTCGAATGAATATCTAAATCTAGCCAATCCCTTAATAAGTAAGTTTATGCTTTCTTAATATTCTTCATCATTCATTACAATTGTTTAAGGATGAATTTTTATATATTACCCATTATTTCCACAAATTATGGCATTCTAAGGTGGATATCATAGAGATTTTGGAGTAGTCAAAACTGCAACATATGAGGGATTTTTTGAGCTTTATGAAGAGCTAGATCAGAAAATTTTGAATTAAATTTGCAACCTTATCCTTAGTCAAGTTTGTACTAAATTTTTGGTTACATTGTAATAAATATATAGTTTGATTTCAATAGTTTGATAACTCTTTTTTCATATTTATATGGCAGATTATTGTTTTTTCTTCACATGAATGAATGCTATTTTTTGTTTCATTTATTATAGGAATGGATGTTATCTTCTAGGTTTTATTTTGACTATTTGTTAACTCTTTTTTCAAATTTATATGGCTAATTATTCTCAAATTTTATATTATCATTTATTTGCTATCAATATTATGCTATAAACTAGTCATAAATTTGACACAAATCTAAAACATATAATTTGCAAGAAAACCTCATCACCTAATGAATTTTATATATCATTTCTAGAGCTTCTATATATCATTAATGATTTACTTTTGGTATTGTACAAAATATATCACTTAACTCCTATCGGCTCATCGTTGCACATACAAAAACATGCAACTGCTAGTATATGCTGTCATGGATGCGATAAGATGGGGACAATTTAAAATTAAAATGTGAACGACAGATACAAGAGGCCACCTCAAATTTGGAATACTTTATGCTCCAGTCAACATGCTCCAGTCAACAATGATGAGTCTGCTTTATCAGAAATTTGGAATACTTGTTGGAATGTATTAATTTCAACTGTGCTGACATATTATACCATAGACCAAATCCACCATCCAATCTACCAAATCTGATTTCTATCATTTAATGCAATGTTTATCTAGTGAACTTACTGACATTCTAGATATTTCTATGTTATTTATTGCTGACTTATCCTCACAACAACCATGCAGACCAAGGCTTCAATGTTGAGGAGCTCACATTGGTTATAAATACAATGTATTGTAAACTTCTACTAACTCCCAATTGAGTCCAGCTCCGTAGAGCTGTAAGAGGCTGTCCAAAACAGCAATATGTAATGGTTAATGTATTTTGTGAAGAGCAGAGAAGTTTGTGTTGTTCAAGCTAATGAAATATATTTTCTGTGGTAGCACATTGGTCTATTTGTTTTCTGCTTTAGTTTTCTCTGTCTCTACCTCCTACAAGTGGTATCAGAGCTAATGAGAGATGATCTTGGAGATCCTGGAGAGGCAGATAAGCTTAAGAGTGTTTTGCATCTCTGAGGAGTGTTCAACAGCTTGAGAAAGATCTGTTGAGGTTGTGGAGGTTGGGAGGAGAGATGTTGAAGAAGCATATTTCAAGTCTGCAGAATAATGGCTCTATGAATGATTGTTTTGAGCATTGAGAATATATTGTTTAGCACTGCTAGGATAGAAAAGAAAGTAGAATGTTCTGTATTGTTGTAGCTTTTGAAGTCAAAGAAATCAGTAAGCAATGATGATAGAAATAATCACCAGCCGGGATGTAGATGATGAAAAAGGACTAGCCTCAGTGAAGGAGCAAGGCTACCACAATTAAAGTCTGCCGAAGAGGGAGCCAAGATATATTGATAGAGAAGATTGTGGATCTGTAGAACAAGAGCTGTTGATATAGGAGATCAGAAGATGAAAGGATGATGCGAAGTTGTCAATGGATTGAAGAAGTAATATGGTTGAATGCCGCAGCTTTCTATTTCTGTATGAAAGCAATTTATGAGGCCAATAAAGCCCACTAAAGCTAGGATTCCCAAGCACCCGCAGTGTGACTCTATGGGAGGTGCAGAGGAAATACATGTGTCTCGCACCTGAACTGACAATGGACTGGTTACCAAGAGGGCCAGAGCTCATGGTAAGAGCATTCCACCAATAACATGGAATTTCCTAGGTTCAATCACTAGTATTTTAAGGTTCTAGATGTTAGAACGTCAATTAATGAAACTATGGAAAAAAGTAAGAATGCATAGTTGAAATTAAGGGGGAGTGTTTGAATGTATTAATTTCAACTGTGCTGACCTATTATACCACAGACCAAATCCACTGTCCAATCTACCAAATCTGATCTCTATCATTTAATGCAATGTTTATCTAGTGAACTTACCGACATTCTAGATATTTCTATGTTATTTATTGCTGACTTATCCTCGCAACAACTGTGCAGAGCAAGGCTTCAATGTTGAGGAGCTCACATTGGTTATAAATACAATGTATTGTAAACTTTTACTTACTCCCAGTTGAGTCCAGCTCCGTAGAGCTGTAAGAGGCTGTCCAAAACAGCAATATGTAATGGTTAATGTATTTTGTGAAGAGTTGAGAAGTTTGTGTTGTTCAAGTTAATGAAATATATTTTCTGTGGTAGCACATTGGTCTATTTGTTTTCTGCTTTAGTTTTCTCTGTCTCTACCTCCTACAATACTTTATGCTCCAGTCAACAATGACGAGTCTGCTTTATCAGGGATCCATGAATTTCACTGCAATTTTTAATCATCGGTCCATGTGAGCTGCTAGATTATCAGTGAATCAGATTTCATAAGCTAGGAAAATATTAGGGTTTGTTATAAATCTAACAAGCGGTTTGCTTAAAATTGAGTTCTTGTTGTCGATGCTGTCAAGCAAGACGATGGAAGGAGAAGGCAAGAAGCAGATTCATGTGCTTATGTTTCCGTGGCTCGCACAGGGCCACATCGTGCCTTTCATCGAGCTTTCCAAAAGGCTTGCTAATCACGGGCTCAAAGTAACCTTCCTCTCCACCCCGCGTAATATTGCGAAAAATCGGCCATTGTTGTTAGACAAGAATGGGAAGATCGATCTGGTGGAGCTACAATTGCCGAAGGTGGATGGGCTGCCAGAAGGCGCAGAGAGCAACGCCGACATTCCCAACGAAATGGAAGGCGTATTAAAGGCGGCGCTGGATGGTCTGGAGCAGCCATTTGAGGAACTCTTACGGCGGCAATCACCTGATTATGTTGTCTACGACTTTTCGCTGTACTGGGCTGCAACTGTTGCCGCCAAGTTTGGTATTCCGGCGATTTTTTTCCTCATTTTCACCGCTGCGGTATCTGGTTACATGTGGGCTCCGGAAAGATACAAGGAAGAGGAAACCACCGCTGAGGATTTGATCGTGCCGCCAACAATATAATGAAAAATGATTACCACGATTCATGAAAAACATTATATCCGTGTTTCTCTTGTGTTTGTTGATTCATGTTGAGAAAGCAGGTGGCGCAAGCGCTGCAATGTTTGTAAAGTGGGATAATTATTGCCGACATTAAGCAGAGTGGCCCCGCCTGAACGAAGATAGCATACCTGTTGGTCATCTTATCGTCTTCAAGCAGTAATTGTAGAGGGAGATTTGTCATTTCGCTTGCGACCCTGAATTCTGATAGTTGTTCTTGAAAAGTCAATTGAGGATCTGCATTACCTAAAGCATAATGGAAGGTGAATTTTAGTTAGATGATGTAGTGATAAGTGTTCAATTAAGTTATTAAATGTCTAGAATTGAGACATACACTTATTAAGTTATTAAATGTCTAGAGTGGAGACAGGGTATTATTAAGTGTATAAACTATTTAAGTACAATTGATATGAACAGGGTATTATTATGTGTATAAATTATTTAAGTACAATTGATTATTCAATGTATGTTGTCAAATAATTGATATTATGTAAAGTCTATATCTCTCATGTATCAAGGTTCAAAACAATAGAAGTTATCACTTTAGTTATATATAGCTGAATAAGCAAAAATAGGCATCACAATCAATTACTTTCAGTCTTGCAACTAATTTTAAATTGTAACATATTATTTAACTACATGCTAAGTATTGGCCACCATGTTTTAAGGTCGCATTTAACTAGCTTGGCTGAGCTCAATTCTTTGTGTGTGTGTGTGTGTGTAGAGAGAGAGAGAGAGAGAAAGAGATTGTTTAGAAATTAGTTTACAATTAGGCAAAAATATTTGTTAATAGTATAATATATAAAATAGTTAAGAGAGAAAGAGGGTCTAGAACTCGATAAATAATCAGGTCAAATTCCTTAAATGATAGTGTACCATCATAAATTGTATCCTTATACAATTTTATGCTCACCTTGGCCTTATTTTAGTGTTTCTATCATCTCACGCATGATTATGTTTGATTCTTATCATACTCATAATTATGTTTATCATATACTCATAATGTTTTTTGGCTAGAACCACAATATTTTTCTTTATCTATCACCTTCATATGTTTACCTCACAAAGATGGGGAAAAATGCAAGTGGCGATTGCTTGTCAAACTTGAAGTGCAAGATGGAGGTGACAGAGTGCATCCTTTCTCATATAATGATATTGAGTGGACTCTAATTAGTGTGGAAGATGGCAAGGTAATGAACCTCTATGCAACAATTCCACTTCGCAGATTAGATGCTTTTGTCATAGAAGAGGTAATAGGCAAAAGAACTGAAGCTTTATTCATTCGTACATCCAACGGAGAATAGCTCTCTTTGGTTTTTAATAAACACATGATAAATATGTATTCATGATGAGAAAAAACAACCAGCATTATATTTTTCATAATAAATTTTGTAATACATTTATAATTGACATAATGAGTTTTTGGTTGCACAGTTATTGATGTGCATTTGGTCCACAAGATAATAGGAAGAATTCACTGGCAAAGCAATGTGTTCAACAATTTAAAATGAGGGGTTGTCAACACTTTGTGCAACACTAGTACTAGCCAAACCAATTCTAGACAGGTAGTAAGTGCAAGGGCCAATGTAGTCTATAGTAGTGGGTATCTCATTCATGGAGGAGAAGGGGGCAATAGATCTACCAAAAACCCATTATAGGGGAAATATCCTCATGTTCCCAAGTAGTTGAAATTGCAATGTCCACAACAAGTGTTCCAATATTAGAGCCACCAACACTCAGATTTGAGCCACCTAAACCTCAAAATCACCTTCACATAGGGTTTCAATTGCTTTCGTACCCACGTCTATCTTTGGCTTCACCTATGAACTCTTCACTCACTCTCCCCTTACTCTCATCTTATCATCAAAGGTGTGTATTTATTTTAGGTTACAATTAAGATAAGGGAATATGAGGATAATATTTTTTACTTGTAGTTTGGGTCTAATTAGGACAAGGATTATAGTTCAATTTTAGTGACAATTTAAGCTCAATATAGATTAAAGTTAAGGTTAGAGTTATCATTGGTGTCTCAAAGGGTTACAATTCATTTAAAATTATATTTAATATTTATTTAGTACAAGTATACATAAATTAGGTAAAAAGTATTGAAATACTTCAATCCATCTTTATGTATCATAACATTTTTATGGTGTACAATTTTAATCTATAGAAAACATTAAAATAAATCTTTTAGTAAAAAACTAAAGTCAATAAAGAAAGAAAAATTTAAGTGAATAAAAATAGGAGTTTCCTTAAAAGATATTCATGGGTGTCTTTTACATTTATTGTGTTCTGATTATAGGTATGCTAGTTAAGCATATCAGTGCATTGCATTTTAACCAGTTTGATCTAAGGTAAATAATGGACATTATAGTCAATTGAATTTGCATCTTTCGCATTTGGAACTCATTTAAGTTTTTTATCTTTCAACTTTTATGTTCTTTAACTTCTAAGCTATCTGATATTTAATAATTTAATAATTATTAAAAGTACATTTATTTCATATCATTACTAATGTAACTATTAATTATTACATAATTATATTACAATTCAATAGTAATTAACATTTAATATTATTTCCTTTTTGTAGCAGGGCTTTTTCATGGAGGTCTTCAAAATTTGTGGCCTTCCTTCTTCTCCTTGTTAGCAATAGGTGCTTCAATGGCTATTTATTTTATTTTAGCCACCATTTGTTTGTGCTCTTCAACCTATCCATGGTACTGCATGATATTTCCTAAATTCTTTGAGGTGTGGTAGGTCTTTTTCTCTATTCTTTGTACCTCCTCTTTTCCTTCCCTAGGATATTTTTCTTTGATGTTGTATTCTCCCTAAAAAATCAACTCTTTTATGTTAAAATTATTCCCATATGTCAATCTCTCCCCCTTTACATCAATGGAAAAGGCTAGTTTCATAAACTACTTACTCATTATACTCAACAAAATGCATATTAACTCAAAAATGCACTTAGCTCCCATTGGGAAGAAGCCACCACCATTAGTCTACATTCAATATTATATATAAAGTTCACTAGACTAATGCACCTAGTTCAAAAAATAAGGGGAAATAACCCCTTCTCTCTCAAAGATACTTAATAGTATCATGGGTAAGTGCGCAAAGATGGGGGACCAAAAGAATGCCACTCATATTTTTGGTCCCCTAAAAAGCATGTGGAATTCTACATACAAGGTGCACATCATTTGGCTTGGTATGTCAAGCCTAAATTACTAATCCTATAATGGTGCATAAAATACTAAAAATACAACACAAAAACAAAAAACAAACACTAAATATCCATTTTTATTTGTAGACGTGACTTCAAGGGGACAAGCAACATTTTGGAAGGGTGTACGCCATTTTTTAGTGTTGTTTAGTCTGCTAGTGTGTTTGATGATCTCAAAAAAAGGTCACTAAGACATTGAGGAGGTTGAAGAGGTTAGTTCTTTTATATTTTTAGCTTCTTTTTTAGTTAAAATATATGTTTAAAATAAGGTTTTAAATTAAATTTTATTTATATTTTCAGCAAATTAAAATCCACCTGAAATTTTTTTTGAGCCACCTCCTCATGAAGAATTTCATGATGAAACTAATGAATAAAATGCACCTCACCCTCCTCCATCAATTGAAAGAGGTCCACGAGAAACACACCAAAATCTTTTAAAACAAATAGAATAAAATAAAAATCAATTACAGTCTTTGATTGGTAGGCTGAAATAATTTGTGCCCAATTCATTGGAATCAATTTTGACCCACTTAGGAATTGTTAGTAGGTAACTAAATATATGGTCAACCAAAAGAGATAAGAAAAAATAATACTATGGAAATAAATTATCATTGGAGGAAGGAAAAAATAAAAAAATAAACAAAACTAACATTTGCAAGCTCTTTATAGATTCAAAAATGAATAAAATTGTTGATCCTAGTTGCAAGAGGTTTCCCATCCTTTGGTTCCACCATGAAGGAATAAAAAATGACTTTTTGGATAGATGGTGGATGGTTTTTTATAGCTCTCATAATAATCATGAGGTTCCATTATTTTTTTGAGGAAACTCTATTAAGATTTTGTCATCAATGAGATCTCAAATTATTTTGATTTTTTAGAATTTCAAGTTTGAGGTGGGGGGTCATCACACAATAGACCAAGGGTAGGAACATATATATAAACTAAAAGAGTTAGGAGACATACTCCATTAGATAACCAAGAGGAGATGTTATAGAATTTTGGTTGGACGGATACAAATCGTCATATAGTTGGACAGTTACAAACTACCTATTGTTATACAATGTATTACACCAACATTCCCCTTCTTAATACATTGATCCTAAAAAAAATAAAATTAACTTTTCCTTAGGGATCCCCCCTTAAGGCTTACATAACAAAACATGTTGATTACATAATATGAATACATATATTGAGAAAATATTCTTTTTGAAGTTGCAAATCCTAAATCATGCAAGGCTCCATCAAGTTGTCTTGTGACCCTCGGAAAGGTTTACCAAGGCTCCATCAAGCTGTATTGTGACCCTAAGAAAGGTGTAGCATCGAGTTGTGTTCTTAATGTCTTAGTCCTGAACTCTTGAATCACAGCCTTGAAGTATTAAAAAATGATCCCTAAGAGATGTGATAGATCTCTATCATTGTCTAATGAACGCAAAAGGGTATAATTCTCAATCATATACTCTAAAGCTCACTTCAACGCAATCCATATTGAGCGCAATACCAAATCTTAAACCTATCTCCAAAATGAGTCTTCATAAGACATGCATTTCTTTAACTTTGTCTGCATTAGAAAGCAAAACCAAAAAGAAAGGCAAAAATGCTTCTCATGCAAAACACCATCTCAAAGCGAGAAGCTAACTTGAGATGATGGAAATTCCTCCATCCTCCAATGCTGCCAACATCCAAAAAGTGAAGGTTCAAAGAAAAAGATTGTTATTAATGGGAGACTGAAAATTGTTAACAATATCTCCATCATCATCTGATGTGTCCTAATGGGTAATGCATGCAAGATTTCCTTCTTCATATGGTTCTTTCAGTTCTCCTTTAAGAACATCACTAGCTCTGGTTCTAAAAATCCATGATGTGTGCCCTATTTTCTTACAGTAAAAACATTTATTGTCTCTTCTATTTTTATTAGATCATGTTTAGTACTTTGTGAGTATAATGCTTGGTCTATTTGATGATCTTCTTCTATGACTTCCTTTGTCGCATTTTCTTCTTCTAGAAGGGCTGAAATCATATCCTCTAGAGCTTGCGAAGTGAGTTGGCGTAGTGTAAAGAAAACATTACTATATTTGGAAGATAAACTATTTAACAAGATGGTCTTAGCATCATCATCATCAATAGGAGCCTTAACTTCTATAAGTTGTCTAATGAGAGACCTTAAATTACTTATATGATTTGACATTGTGATCTCATTTTCCATTTTGAATCCAAACAATTGAATTTTAAGAGAAAAACTTGCAGGTAAAAGCACAATAAGTTGTCACCCTTTTACAAAGGAAGAGGCTAACAACATGAAAACTGAAAAACTTCAAGGGCATAAAAGTTACATTTCTGTTGAGAATTTGAAGATGATGTAGACTAATGAAATGTGTAAAATAGGATGACTTTTATGCCTAAAATTTTTAAAAATTAATTTGAGCAAAAATTAATATATATATATTTTTTTTAAGGCCTATTTTCATGTCCTGAAAAATACTACAAATCATAGAGTTTACTTCCCATCAAATCATTAT
>BSBK01011583.1:0-2500 GCA_027943335.1 Chamaecyparis obtusa | reverse complement strand
TCTTTTGATTGCCATCATATGATTTTCCTTAGGTTTTGCTGAGAATCTAGCTACTATACCGACTGCTAAGGCAATATCAGGTCTTGTATGTACTACATACTGCAATTTTCCAATCATAGATCGGTATAGGGTCTGATCAACTTCTTTTGAATCATCATTTTTGGTAAGTTTCAGTCCAGTACACATGGGTGTACCAACTAGTTTTGAATCTTCCATACCAAACTTCTTAAGTATTTCCTTAATGTATTTAGATTGAGTAATGTATATACCATTCTTGTTTTGCTGAATTTGAAGACCAACAAAGAATTTTATTAAACCAAACATAGACATTTCAAATTCTTTGTTCATTTTCTCTAAAAATTCTTTGCACTGATCCTCATTCCCTGTAAATATAGTATCATCTACAAATATTTCTGCCAATACAGTTTTGTCATCCGGTCCTTCTTTAATATACAGATTGTTGTTATCATTGGCTCTTTTGAAATTAATCTGAATCAAATAGTTATGGAGTCTTTCATACCATGCTCTAGGAGCTTGTTTCAAACCATACAATGCTTTGTGTAACCTGCAGACCATGTCCTTTTTATCTGGATCAACAAAACCTTCAGATTGTTCAATGTAGACTTCTTCATCAAGAATTCCATTGAGAAATGCAGATTTTATATCCATCTGATATACCTTAAATCCTTTGTGTGCTGCATAAGCAAGTAGAGTTCTTACACCTTCTAATCTTGCAACAGGAGCAAAAGTTTCTCCATAATCTATACCTTCTTCTTGAGAATAACCTTTACATACCAGTCTAGCTTTGTTTCTAGATACTTGACCATCTTCATTCAGCTTATTCCTGAATACCCATTTTGTTCCAATTACATTCTTATCTTTAGGTCTAGGTACAAGAGTCCATTTTTTGTTCTTTTGTATTTGTTCTAATTCTTCATTCATTGCTTCAATCCAACTTTCATTTTCCAATGCATCTTTGATATTTCTAGGTTCAAAGTCAATAAGAAGACATGTACCTTTTAGCTTGCTTCTTGTCATAGTACCATCTGATTTGTTTCCAATAATTTGATCTAGTGTATGATGTCTTCTGACATATTTGGCTAGTATAGGTTCCTTGCTTTTTGAATGATTCATGCTGTTGTCTTCTAGGATCTCTTCTTCAAGTTGCTCGGGCTCAGTAGATATTTGCTCGATAACTTCAGGCTGAGACTCGGTCTGAATTTCTTCCTGTGACTCGGTTTGAACTTCTTCCTGTGACTCAGTTTGTGACTCAGTAATTGTGCTCGGCTAGGTAGATATAGTTTCCTCATTGATAGTTGTGTCAGCCAATGTTTCAAGTTCAATGTAAGCGAATCTTCTGTAGTTCTCAAGTTCCCTTTTGCTTTCTTCTTCAGTCTTTTTTGCAAACTCATCAAATTTTACATGTATACTTTCTATGACTTTGTGAGTAGATAAGTTCAGACATTTGTATGCCTTGCTTTTGCTAGAATATCCTAAGAATATTCCTTCATCACTTTTCACATCAAATTTATTTCTTCTGGATTCTTTTAAGATATAACACTTGCTACCAAATATTTTCATGTAACTTACATTGGGTTTATAGCCATACCATAATTCATAAGGAGTTTTGAATGTGTCTTTCTTCAATTGTACTTGGTTCAAGGTATGAACTGCCAGTGCTGATAGCTTCCTTCCAGTACTTTATAGGGATGTTCTTTTCTATCATTAGAGTCCTTGCACAATCCATAATAGATCTGTTTCTTCTTTCTGCTATTCCATTCTGCTCAGGAGTTCTAGGAGATGATACTTGTCTTTTGATTCCTCTTTCAATGCAAAAGTTGTTAAAATCATGGGAGATGAATTCACCACCTCTGTCTGATCTTAAGCATTTCAATCTTTTCCCTATTTCCTTTTCCACTCTTGCTAAGTACCATTTGAACTTTTCAAATGCTTCTGATTTTTCTCTTAAATACATAACAGTCATCATTCTAGAATAATCATCAACGAAAAGAATAAATAATTTATCTCCAGTATAGCTTTGTATTCCAATAGGTCCACATAAATCAGTATGCACAATTTCCAAAATTTCTTTAGACTGATAGTTCTTACTCTTGAAACTAGTTTTACTCATTTTGTCAATTTGACAATTCTTACATAGACCAGTATCAGGTTTCTTCAAAGTAGGAATGCCTCTAACCTTCTTGAATTTGCTTATTTTTATCATGTTATCAAAATTCACATGACATAACCTTTTGTGCCATAGCCAACTTTCTTCAATTTGAGCAATAAAGCATGAATATTCACTGAGATCAAGATAAAATAAGTTACCTTTTGTTTGTTTGCCTGATCCAATGAGTTTTCCTTTTTCATCCAGTAGTCTTGCTTGACCATTCATGAATTCAACCTTGAAACCAGTGTTGATTAGCTGTGCTACACTTAGAAGATTGTGTTTTAGTCCTTCAACCCAATAAGCATTATCACATATGAGTTCTTTGGCGAA